>JZLH01S0527182.1:0-16667 GCA_001188425.1 Eucidaris tribuloides
GTGAGAGTGGCGTCTGTTAAGATTTAACAGGTCAAAAACTTGCCTGCCCGCTCTGCGAACTGAGACTACATATGCCATTAGCTACATTGCAAAAATACGACATCACAACAACATTCCAAAATATTCTAAAAAAAAAACGAAGGCATATTATGCATTTCCAACTTCTGAAGAAAATGATTACATCACAAAATTTTTGGTCTAGAAACCATATCTTTCGTTTACTTGAAAACATAAAGTTCATATCTTTTGGTATTTTGCACAGTCAAATGGTGGTTAGCACCCGAGCCTTGTATATGTTCCAGTGTAACCTACTGGGCATATTCAGTCTCAGTTCTAGATTATGCAACGTTCTTGACCTCCATTAACTACACTATGATAGTAAACACTATTTCATAGGTGGCGTCGACATTTTATGCATACTTTTCTGTTGGACAAAGGTTGCTGAGGTTGCCAGACATAGCCAACAATTAATGTATGCAATATTGCACGTTGGTGTGAAAATGAATCTAACAGGCTGATGGTTGTTACGCCGCGTTTACACTATGTCTCCGCGGGGCCACGAGCCCAACCACGTTTCAGGCCACCGTGGACCAAACGGGATGGACGTGAGACCACGCGGAAAGACCCACTACGGATCACCTCCAAGTGCTGTTACGTTCTATAACGTACTGTCGGGTTTTATTGCGTTCGCGTCGTTTTCATACGACCTACTAGGTACCTCATCCTCACCGTGACTACCGTGGCAATTTTTTTGACGGTTCAACACGGACTGTCACGTTTGCCCAGCACGTCCTCCCGCGTGGTCTCACGTCCATCCCGTTTTGTCCACGGTGGCCTGAAACGTGGTTGCCGTGGCCGCCGGGAACATAGTGTAAACGAGCCTTTATGTGGCTCAGACTGAGTGCACTAGTGATTTAGTCTGCTTTGCAGACTGTAAAATGGCTCGTGACACGTGATACCCTTTTAACAAGCTGATTATGAAACAAGGGGACACTTTTAATTAATTTTTTTTGTTCTACATGTTTAACATGGTGTACTGAGTCCCCTACACTATGTAACTCAATTTTGAAAAAAATGTCAGTTATGCCCTTTTGTCATGGGGGGGCAGTATATAACAATATGGAAGACCCGTTTTAAAAAATTGTCAAACTTTGCTATCTGACATATTTGACAGTGTTTGAATGGACAAATAAACACCCTAGAACACAAAACTGCAAACAGTTATGCTGTCACTCATAAAATATGTACAGATAAAAATCGGCACATGAATAATTGTCGGCCAACAAAAATTCTCCAACACAACAGTCTATGAGGGAAAACTGGAATGGTCGCTCAATGATTTTTAGACCTTATCAGAGACACTGGTAGCATGCAGAATCATGTTGCTCAGATTTTTTAAAACTGGAAACATTGTTATACTATGCCTTTTACTATAAAAATTTTGAATATCCCCGGATTGAATCCGGAGTCCTGGACCCACTTTAAGAAGAGGGTTACCAATGGAGTTAGTCCAGACTGGATGTGCGAAGTTATCTCATTGAACATATGTAATAAAAAATGCATGGAAACCATGGAAACAAGTGTAGATACCCATAGCCATGCCTGTAAATATGAAAGGCATAAATTTGGTCCGGCTCACAAGGTCTTTATTCACTCCAAACTTACTCCGGAGATGCTCCGCTTCAGTTGCACAACATGAAAGGATGAAAGTAATATTAGTCAAATTATATGAGAATCAGACTAATAATCATCCCAGCTTACAGACTAGAAATTTGGTGTGTCCAAAGGGCATGGATGCCCCCGCTAAACGTGATCAGTAAGCATTCCTTATTGATCATGTGGAAACCAATGTGCATGAGCTGTGACCTGCAGACTCCAAATTTGAACTTGATCTGTATTTTAGTGTCATCAACCTACACACCAAATATCAAAATCCATCTAATATTTTTGAAGTTCTTGTGTGGAAACCAATATGCATATATAATGAGCTGTGACCTTTGACCTTTGACATGCGGACTCCGCATTCAAATTTGACCTGTATTTTGGTGTGATCTACCCACACACCAAACATTATGAAAATCCATCAAATGTTAAGTTATTTTGCGGAAACCAATTTGCATATAAATGAGCTGTGACCTTTGACCTTTGACCTGCGAAATCCAAATTTGAACTTGGCCTGTATTTTGGTGTGATCTACCCACAAAACAAAAATTTAAAAATCCATCAAATGTTAAGTTATTTTGCGGAAACCAATTAGGGGGACGGACGGAAGGATGAACAGACGGATGGAAGGACCGACGGACGGACAGGTGCAACGCTTAATGCCCCCTCGAAACTTCATCGGCGGGGACATAAAAACAGCACAGCTCTTGAAACTACTTACGAGAAATGATATGTTCCATAAATAAATGTTATTGTTTCTACAATACATGACATACATGAGACATTACATTGTTAGGTGGTGCATCTCAACATACAGATACAGTCTGTGCCTTATTGATCAGCTCAGCGATAACATTACCATGACATTTCAATGTATCTACTCTAGAAGCTCTTTGTGCAATTTGCAACCCATGTCTTGAGGTAGAAATGAATACCACTACATGAATATCATTTGCTCTACTCTAGAGATGACAAAAATAAATTCAGCTGCTTCTACTTGCAATGTAATCTTCTTCCTTGGTCCATCTCCCCTTCATCCTCCTTCCCCCATCCCTCACTCCCGAACCCCCCCCCAAAAAAAAAAAAATAAAAATAACTACTACTACACAAAGCTGTAAATAAAATCAGATTGTTAAAAATGAACTGTTAACCTTTTTACATGAACAGTAAGGCTTAACTAAGTGATGTGAAAAAAAATACATTTTCATACTGAATCGATGATACATTTTGGTTTATTACATGTACATGTAATCTAACTTGAAATGGGGGAAAAAAAAAAAAATGGTGGGCACTAAAAAAAAAATACCTTCTGAAATCAGATACTTTTGAACTTTGCCAGATTCCTGTCTGGCTGACTGATTAACTTCAACATAGGCCCTGGTTACACTGTCATAACCGTTCTGAGACCGGTCTCAGAGCGCTTCATTTAATAATCTCGAAACGGGTTTGGACATTCAATGGTGTGGTTACACCACCATCACATGAACCATCTTGTGTTCGGTAGAACAGCAGTAACCACTGACAACGATTTAACCATGCGCATTCGGTGATCAAAATCTCTCCGTACGTCCAGTCAACGTCCAGTCCTGCGCTGGTCAGTTTTCCGAATGCTTGTGTGGTTACACCACATTCGAAACGGTCTGAGAATGGTCTCAGACCACCTCTGGAGGTGGTCTGACAAAAACGCTTTCGGAGAATCGGAATGCTTTGGTCCACTTTTGGGTCGGTTGTTGTGGTTATACCACGTGATTGAACCGTTCTGAAACCATTCTCAGAATGCTTTTGACTTTCGTGTAACCCGGGTCAAAGAGGATAAAAATGTTTCACTCTCTCACTTAGATTGGAAGCATTTCTTCATGTAACCTTCCAAAGTCATGTCACACTGTCCGCAAAAACAGGAAGCTTTAGGACACACAAACACTGAAGATGATCAAATTATCAATACTCAATGAAAAACGAAATCTACGTAGGCTTTCTATCCTGACAACAAACCAGGAAACATTTCCTGTTTTCATTGGTCATACCATACTTATATACTTGAATATTTTGTGGTGGTCTTATTAAAGACACTATATAACACTGTGGAAGACCCGTTTAAAAAATTGTCAAACTTTGCTATCTGACATATCTGACAGTGTTTGAATGGACAAATAAACACCCTACAACACAAAAGTTTGGACAGTTATGCTGTCACTAGTACAATATGTGCAGATACAAATCGGCACATTAATTTTATATCGGGCGATAGGAAATTCTGCAACACAGCAGTCTATACAGAAAAGCTGGAATGGTCTCTCAATGATTTTCACGTTTTTAATAGCATAAGTGATTGTTTTACCTGCAATTTTTTCAGAGGTCTTCTCATTTTAGAACTGTATAAAGCACACTAGTAGCATGGGAATACATGTAGGCTCAGATTTATTAAAGTGGAACATTTTATACGTGCCTTAAAAGAATTTCAAGAAGATTATAAAAAACTAACAAAATTTTAAACTTCCTTCACTTCCTCAATATGGTATACATGTAATGAAAGCACAGTAAATATCATGGATATTAATCTCCCTCAAAATAAATGGCATTAAAATAAACTTAACCTCTCACCAACATTTTCTCAGGAGATACAAGTGTACTATTATCTACAGGTTTTAAATGCAAACTCGCAAAAATACAGTGTATCTAACATATGATGTGCATACAGTAGTTTCATCAGCCGGTCTTCTTTTCCCCAACTCTAGTACCGGTATTATACCACACTAATACAGGTTGAGTGAACAGATATCATCATAACTAATGTAGTTTGGAGGCTGAAGAAACAGTGACACAGTGATGTGACACACTAATTTACTTTGATCTTAACGAGATAGCAAGTTACTAGCGGCCATGCACACCAGCAAGCGTATATCACTGCAGGGGCCAGGCAATGGGGATATATATTTCTTCACAAATGAGCATCCCACAACCTACATGTACATGTACACCGCCCAAAGTCATCACAGAGGTTGATTAGTCTTCAAATGCAGACCCAATATCTGCAGTGTGTGTATTATGACTGTCAAAAAGACTGTCAGTGCAAATGAGCTTACATCAACCCTTTTGCTAGAACTGGTTTACGAATGCTTTGGTTTGCTTCCCAAACCAGGGCAACGCACTTCGGGTGTTGGGATTTCACATCACAAGCTGTTCAGTGTCTGAGTAACAGACTAGAGGTTGATTTGGGGGGGGGGGGTGGGGGTGGTGGGTGGGATGGGATGAGGGCCTGTCATGCTTAGCAGCTATTCCACATGGATCCTACTGTAGTTATGGACAAGCCATGAAGAAGACACATCTGGTGGCAGCGGTCTCGGAGTATCGCTGGTGATGAAGCCTTTGCCCAAATATGATCATGCTCCCTGCCCTGGTGGTAGTGCTGCTGCTAGTGCTAGTACTAACCAGTCAGAGTGTACGTGTCTGTGTCTGTGTGTATGTGTGTGTGTCTGCGCGCGTGTGTGTGTGTGTGTGTGTGTGTGTGTGTGTGTGTGTGTGTGTGTGTAGTGTGTGTGTGTGTGTGTGTGTGTGTGTGTGTGTGTGTGTGTGTGTGTGTGTGTGTGTGTGTGTGTGTGTGTGTGTGTGTGTGTGTGTGTGTGTGTGTGTGTGTGTGTGTGTGTGTGTGTGTGTGTGTGTGTGTGTGTGTGTGTGTGTGTGTGTGTGTGTGTGTGTGTGTGTGTGTGTGTGTGTGTGTGTGTGTGTGTGTGTGTGTGTGTGTGTGTATGTGTTTGTGTGTATGTGTATTGATAATGTACATTTGTGTACATGTACATGTAAAGGACTATATGTATGAGTATGTGTGTATGTGTGTACATGTATGTGTATGTGTCTGTGTGTCTGTATGTGTGTGCGTGTATATGTGTGTAAATACATAGACCTATCTGTCTGTTTCTGTATGTGTGTATACATGTACATGTGTGTGTGTGTGTGTGTGTGTGTGTATGTGTGTATGTTTGTATGTGTGTATGTGTGTATGTGTGTATGTGTGTATGTGTGTATGTGTGTATGTGTGTATGTGTGTATGTTTGTATACATTTATGTGAGTACATGTGTATGAATGAGGGTGTAGGTACAGTATGTTTGTGTACGTGCATGCCAGACAAACTCTCATAGTCATACATGCAGTTGATCGAGACTCAAACTTCAAGCATGAAATGAACACTCCGTAGTTCATTAGTTTACATACAAGATTCTGCTTGCCATCACAACCAAGTGGAGAGTTTAGGCATTCTCCTTGGTGTAGATTTCTATAAATGGGGTCATAATTCATACCCCACTAATGGCGGGACAGAACTCTGGGATGTTTATCATGGCGAGGGGTTATATTCAAGGTCGAAAATTACCAACTACTCAGCTGGCCATTATTTTTGTTTATGATTATTAAGGTCATGAAGATGAGCACTGATGTTCCAAATATAACTGGACTGTACTTGGGGGATGCAATTGAAACTGGTTGGATGGTCAGCTATGTATGCACATACATGTAGTACTCTTTTGTGCAGTAACATTTGAGAAGTTTTATGTTGCACATATTATGTGTAGTTCTAAAGTACACAAAGAAGAAAACAAACTGGATAAAAATTATTTGTGGACTCATTGAACATTAACATTTTTCTTCTACTGATATCTATTAATTATTATCATTATTATTTATTTTTTTTTTTTTAGATTTCAGTGAGTCCTACAATGTAGGCCCTACTTACATGTACAAGAAATTTACATCATGTAACTTGAAGAACTTACCCGTGATTATATACTGTATTTAATTAGATGTTTTATCATTTTATTTTAAATCACTGTGAATGATTAAAAACTGCCAGTGAAGCCAAAATTATTTTGCAACAAGAAAATTCTGTAAATGTACACAAGTGTACTAATGCATTAGTGCACCATTTTGCTTCTCACATGTAGTTAATTTGTAACCACCTAGTAGCTTAGTCTCAATGGCACTAATTACCCTGTCAATCACGAAATCTGAAAGCAAAAAAGAAATTGTTCACGAGTGTTGGGCATTTAAAGGCAAGGTTCACCCTGACATCATGTTGGTTTTAATAAAAGCAGAACAATGAGAGAAACATATTAATGAAAGTTTGAGCTAAAATCCACCAAAGAATAACAGAGTTATGAAGTTTCAAAGTTTTAAATTTGTGACGTCACATGCGAGCAGCTCCCCATTATGTCACATAATATAAATTCATAAATTTCAATTTTTTAATAGTTCATGATAATTGAATGCGTTTTTTTTTCATAGTTGCATGTATGAAATAATGTTTCTGATAATATATTGATAATTGCACTAGGATAAAATATTTTCAAATTTCCGAGAAAATGGCACTTTTATGGAATTTATATCATATGACATATGGGGAGCTGCTCGCATGTGACGTCACAAATTTAAAACTTTGAAACTTCATAACTCCGTTATTCCTTGGTGGATTTTCGCCAAACTTTCACTAATATGTTTCTCTCATTGTTCTGCTTTTATTAAAACCAACTTAATGTCTGGGTGAACCTTGCCTTTAATGTGCTATCTTGATATTATTTGGAATTTTACAAATATCACATTCTCTTGTGGGGATGGGAGGAGGAGGGGGGGGGGGATAAAACAAATTACAAGTATTGTCATATTCTGCAAGTAAGTGTTAGCATTATTTTTAATTTTCATGTACTGAAACAGCACTATCCTGCCACAGGATATGTACTTTGATAAAGTATGTGTATGAAGCATTATTTGACACAAATTATCTTTTCAAGCACAGAACATTAAAGTGATAGGCTAACATTGTGGAGCTTCAATTTAAAAAATTGTCAAACTTTGATATCTGAGCTACATAGTAGTGTTCAAATGGACAAATAAACACCCTAGAATACAAAAGTTTGGAAAGCTACACTGCCAATGGCAATATAGACATGATTAAACAATAAAACTCGGGGCGAGTTTTATTAACCTAGGTGTACACACAGTAAGTCTATGGGAGGAAATGGGCAAGTGAATCTGGTCAACTTACGATTTTCACTTTTTTAAAGCACTAAATAATCATTTTTATAATTTTTTCAGGGCTTCATTTTTAGACCTCATCAAAGACACTGGCAGCATGGGGAATTATGCGGCTCAGATTTTTTTAACTGTGGTAAATGTTAGCCAATACCTTTAAAGAACACAGCCCTCATTACCAACGACCCCCTGGGTTCTTAAAAATGTTATTATCGAATATTTGCGAGACAGCGACGAGATATGTGACAACCATTTACTGAATTTCTTTGTTGCTTCGCCACCCTTCTGAGCTCCCAGTCTACAATTTGTGCATTCCTCTGTCACACCATGCCAGAGCCGGCTTGGCTTGGAGTAATATATCCTGTGATAATTTTGCCGAAGCGTGAAATCTGATTTCCAGGTTTCGGCTCATATGGAGATACGAGAACAGAATGACATACGTACATGTAGGCCTACAGTACTACAAGGCAGATTTCCTCCACTGACATTGATCTACATTGCTTCAGCATCTACCAATGGGTGGGTAAAATACACTAGACCTCAGGAGGAGGGAATTTTAATTAACTCCTGGACACCCTCACGACAGTGCATCTACTGCACTGCACTGTCAATTGATAGTTTGCTGATTGCGGTGGACATGAAGAATATAGACGATGTAGGCCTATGTATTTAGGTACTCCCAGCTATAATTATATTTTGTTTGTTTTATATATTTCAGGGATGTAAACATACGTATGTACCCCTATTATTGTACACTGAACATACCTGTACGGTAACCCCCCCCCCTTCCTCTTTTACAAAGATTCATTATTCATATTATATTTGACAATTAGGATAAGTTTCACAGGAAAGTGTGGTTTGTAATTTTGTACACATACATATATTTACGATTACTTGATTTCTTAATGATTTGAATTAAAATAAAATCCAACATTAGAAACAATATTATGGCGGTGAAATGCACTTTACAATAATAAATCAGGTTGAGACCTTAAACAATATGGCTAAAATATGATCGCTCTTTTATTATTGACAAGGCAGCAACAAATGTTAGAAATGATTCCAATACAACAAACTCTTCTCCAATGCACAAGCACACATGTATTTATACATTGCATGTGTGTATGTTTGCACACACACACACACACACACACACACACACACACACACACACACACACACACACACACACACACCAGGGTTGGGCTCAATTACTTTCAATTACAATTACTTAATGGCCAAAATGTTCAATTACAATTACTTTTCAATTAAATTACATTTTTTTCAATTACAATTACCAATTACTTTTGTCAATTACAATTACAATTACAATTACTTTTGCATACGGAGTGAGGTTATATTTCCGTCGGTCTTTTGCACTCTGTCCACATGTGTAAATATCTATTTCATTTGAATGCACTTGAAAGCAAGCCCAAGAGGAATATACACGTAGGTCTAAGATGAGTGATATTAAGAGTATAAATGGGAGTACACCTGATAGAATGACTACTGTTTAATGGTTTACAATGGACTTAAAAGTAATTGAGAGTAATTATGCTCAATTACATTTTTTCAATTACAATTACAATTACTTTGCGTTCAAAAATTTCAATTTCAATTACAATTACAATTACTCAAAAAATTGTAATTAATTACGTAATTGCTCAATTACCCTGTAATTGAGCCCAACCCTGACACACACACACACACACACACACACACACATAAACACACAGTAGCTTATATAAAGGCTGTCAAGAAAAAATCTTTAACTTCTGGCTTCATGAATACAGTACATCTGTATTTTGCTCCCTACACTAATAGATTTCATTCAAAAAGGTTAAAAAGTCAGACTTCTTGAGTCTACACCTGGGGCAACACTTGGCATGAATCATTGATCAAACCACTATTTTCACCTCCCTGGACGAGTCAATTCTGGAAGGCAGGAGTTAAAGGAATTGTTTGTAAATAGCTTTCATGTCCACATGTTGTATATTTCTGGTAGATGGTGATTTTGCTTTGTTTTGTTTTGTTTTTTCACTTAGTGTATATCGGGATATAAAGCGAAATAAGACACACAAATCAGCACTTGATCAGAAATTGATCAAGCCCTAAAACCATCTCTGCTAACAATACAATATGCAGAGTAATTTCAGGAATGTTTGGTATGTAAATTCCTGATGCCCAGTACCAATACTCATCATCATTCCCAATGTGTATTCCACAAGGTCAATCTCTGAGTTTGGGGAGGGAGGTTTTATTAACCCTTCAGTCCACTTGACCTTACTTGACCTCAATAGTTGAGGTCACACGTGCCATTCATAAGATTAGAACTTACAACTTTCTCTAGATGATCCCGCATCTTTCCAAGAATATATCTATGGGTATTGAAGAATTTTCAGCATGCACAGAGTTCCTTTTTCCTAAATAATGCATATATTGCAATTTCTTTCAAAAGAATTAGAGGAAAAACTAAGTACTACAGAAGTTGGAGAATGGAGGAAAGGGGGAAAGTGCTCAGAAAATGGGGTGAAAAAAAAAAGGAAACAGAAGATGAAGATACTGCTCATGGAAAGTGCTGCTTATACATTTTCAAACATGAGATCAAAAAATTTCTCTCTATTGGAAGAGACGATATATGTAATATTTACTTTGTTTCAATTTCATCATCATGAATATCAATATAAAAATGCTGTCATGAAATTTTGATATATCAAATTATTGATGGAACCTAATCTGAAAGTTACATGTATAGATTTTAACCTGTTGCATCCGAGATTCTGAAAATCCCATAGAGTTAACAAAGGGCACATCCAGTTCCCGTAGCCAATGGGTTAACATTTCCCAGCTCCACCTTCCCAGCTCCACTTCCCCCCCCCCCAAAAAAAAGCAATTTAATCATTTTCTGTGATACTACACGTATGTCCACTTCAAGACTCGCTATTCACTTTGTTCCACACTTGCTTACTTGTACATGCTTCAGTGTTGAAAAAGCATTCGGAATGTTTATGGAAGCTTCTCTCTGTTTTGTTTTCTTGTCACATATATATCTGACCCAAGTTCTTGAGGGGAGGTGAGGGGAGGGGTCAGCCTGGGTCGGGTCTACAAGAAGACAATGTCCTCTCTAGGGTCAGGGCAGTCCGATCTTTTTCTGGTTTGAACCCCAGCAGGAGGGGAAGATATCATAATACTAGATTGGAAAAGTCGTCGCCCCCAAAAGTGTTGCTTGAGGGATAAAAATAATAGTTTTGCCATTACATCTACAGTAATAGAATTCCTCACAAGTCACTACCTATCTCAGAGTCCAAGTGAAGTTTTCTTGTTCCTGATATGCTTGTGTAAATCATTCGTGATGCAGGTATTTTATCATGGCAGCATACAAAAAATACCAAGCTACTCGACACTGCCTGTAATTATTTGTAGTTTTGCCCTGAATTATTGTGATTTTTTTTTATCATAAACATATCAACCTCAAGTTACTAAAAAATATGGAAAACATGGGAATAGCTACATGCATGATGTGTCTAAATGGTGTTAAAATAAAACATAAAATAGAATGAAAAAAACATGAATGAATATGTATTGTATTTTTCTTAAAAGACACATAGTTTTTTTTCACTAGAGTTATTTCAAACCCAAGTATAGTTTTGTTCAATCAGACAGAAAATGTTCAATCTTTTACAAAGTATTCTATTGTCACCCCAGACATAACAAAACAACATCAAACCTATTGAAAATTGTTTAGAGCAAATTAAAATGTTCAAATTAAAGGAAAGCATCTAGCAGTATGTACTGCTATGGGAAATTTGGGGTCACCCCATCAACACCCCCCCCCCCCCGAGATTTTACATTTTGAGTAATTTCTCAAAAATGGGAGGGTTTCAGAGCGAGCAATTTTCAGGGCATCGATAGATCATAATCTAAAAAAACATAATTGTAACAAATTTCACTGTTACTATTTACCAAAACTATGGGCTTTAAACACAAATACTGTATTACACGTAAGTAAACAATCAAAACAAAGGTAAACCAATTCCTTCTATAGGATTTTGATCCCAGTCATAGTTATTCACTATTTACCTTGCATGCCAAGGACAACCTTCTAACTCCAAACATACATGGGCCTTACATCATAAACCCTTGATCAAGGCTAAATAGCTTTCACTGGGCAGTACCAATAGGCCTACCACCAGTATCACTATACAGCTACAGCGGCATCTACTACTCGTATCACACAGCCTACACCCTCACAAACACATAATGTTGTAATATTTACCATATATCACAGACTGCCTTCTGTACTATACTCTTCCTTTGCCCCGTCACCATCAAATGCCACACAAAATCCTACCAGCGATTCAGCGTATTGTAATAATTCCCAAATAATCAGCATCAACGTAGATATCTTGTCCACTCAAAACAATCTGACCATCGCACGCACGTTTGTCCCGGACCCCTCCTCTACTACGGACAATAATGACACATCCAGAAGCGGTGAGCCGAGCCAACCTACCCAAGCATGTAGACAGTGAATGACTGTATGAGGCTACGGCCTTGGAGACTGGTATGAGAGGATTTGATCAGGCAGGCTTGCATACACACAAGCTAGCTAATCTTCACATACGTACATGCCCACTAGTGACTGACGCTACAGGAATGTGGATGAGTGTGTGAGTGTGGGTTACGGTTGGACGAGGTTGAACTGTAGGTGGCACTGTTCAAATTGTGAAGTTTTGCAGCATTGAAGAATATTCAGCTGGTGGGCAATTCTGTGCTAAAAAATGTCATTTTCACAACATTTTCCAATCTGGTATGGTTTGAGAGGATTTGATCAGCAAGGCTTTACACACAAGCTAGCTAACCTTCACATACATGCCCACTAGTGACTGACGCTACAGGAATGTAGTCTGCAGGCACAGACTTTATTTTGGCACTTAAATTTTATAGTGCCTTGAGCCAAGACTAATCTTGTTGCTCAGTGCTTGATAACACAGGGCCTATGGAAGAACTAGTCTGCAGCACAGATTGTTCAGACCCTGATTTGCGTAGCACGACGGACAAGGGTTTATGCCTGTAAACTAAAAGGGATGTGGGCGAGTGCGTGAGTGTGGGTAAGAGTTGGACAGGCTTGAACTGTAGATGGCACTGTTCAAATTGTAAGTTTTCGCAGCATTGAAGAATGTTTACATGTAGCTTGTGAGGCACAGAACTGTTCAGTATTTCCATGGACCATTGTAGGTCCATGGTATTTCTAAAGACAGATGTCACTGACCATCTGCAATGAACACACAAGACACATCCAGGCAATCTACACGTGCATACACTTGTGTGCCTTCATAATGCAACGCTATACCAATCACTTCTTTGATTTTGCTACTTGTATACCCTTGCAAATTTATCAATTACAATGTTACAGGGTAGGGCAATCACAGGGGCCAAAGTTTTAGAAATACTATGAAAGTACAAGAAAGTCAAGAATACGGCACCTGACCCTAGTCTGAAAGTCACAGTCAAATGATAAATAAAGTGTAGATTTTGCTACCTTTCCCACATTCCCTCCAAAACTACACATATCTAATACTGAAGGTACAAATACTCCCACCCCACCAGGATCTTGACTTATTGCTGTTACCATGGCAACAGAGTTTCTGACACATTGAAAAAATGTGTCTTCGCACATCTTCACCCAAGGACCAATATTTGTGCCAAATTTCACGAGCATTGCTAAAAAAAAATGACATGTACTTGGAGTCAAAATCAGTAAATTTTCTATCATAAATGCAGTAGACTTACAGAGATCTCATTTGATAAAATCAGTATTTTTCAAGCAACCTTCAATATTCTTTGCCATTTTCAGTAGAAATTATTGAAGATCAGTACCACTTGGCAGTGGTAATAAATAAATAATTGTAAAACAATAAAAGATGAAAATAAAAAATAAAAACAAAAACAAAATGTGAATGACAGTATGATTCAGATGTCTTCATTTATGTTTGCATTCCACTTACAACTTTAACATTGTAATAAAGAGATCATTTATGAGACACTGGTCTTTTTTTTTGTTAGTACACAAGCTTTATCCAGTGCATTCTGGCAGTAAACATGTATCTGCCATGTACATGAACATGTACTGTATGCATCTGGTTTGCATTAATAATGTACAGTGCCCTCTGTTGCCACAAACTGCACAGTCAACATACATGTACTGCACACAAGGTTCTCTCCAAGACAAGATTGTACATGTGGTGCAATTGATGGAAACTGAGATTAATCAGTTTCGTATCAAAGCACTAGATAACAATCGTAATATTATCGTGTTTATACTATTTTTTACTTTTTTTTAGGGGAGGGGATATGGGCCTAAATTTAGTCCTTTCATCTTTCTAAACTTGTCTGATACATTCATTGTGTCATTTGTGTAAGAAAAGTGTAATTTGTTTAGTGTTTGTGCTACACAAGTACCGGTAACACTAATGTAAGGGGAAAAGAGATTCACATTTTACTGAATACAAAATACTGGCAATCATAATCGTAACACTTGTTTGTCAACCACTATAAAACCTGAATTGATCGCCCAACAGGTGATAGATCTGAACTCACCCTAAATGCACCCTCAGTGACATTCTTGCCCTGTTAGGGTCATATCAAAATTTGACCCATCCTTAACCCGTTGGAGACAATTTGATTTCACTATAACACACATTTTCCACAGAACCAAAACACGAGTTAACTCATACTTAGTCTCCAATGGGTTAATCTAATACAAAGACAGGAATGCCACTTGTAGAGCATATTCTTCAAGAGTAACATAAATTCGCCAGGGTTAAAGGGCAGGGAATCCCTGGTGTTCCAACAATGCTATGATCTATGGTCAATAGATATTTCCCATTGACTGGATTTACTGGACTGACTGTGGGGGAGGTAAAAAGGCATGTCCAAGTTCAAGTCGGGGTGTCTCTTTTGCATGCCTAAAAATTAACATGGTCAGGCATTGTGTAAATTGGTATAAGAAGAAAATACCAACTAAGAACCTTTAGCAAAGTACAGGGCTACAATGTAGAATTTCAGGTTTAGTGGAATTTTAGCGACTGTTAAAGTGATAGGCTAACATTGTGGAGCTTCAATTTAAAAAATTGTCAAACGTTGATATCTGAGCTGTAGTAGTGTTCATATGGACAAATAAACACCCTAGAATACAAAAGTTTGGAAAGTTACACTGCCAATGGCAAGTTATACATGAATAAACAATAAAACTCGGGGCGAGTTTTATTAACCTAGGTGTACACACAGTAAGTCTGTGGGAGGAAATAGGCAAGTGAATCTGGTCAACTTAGGATTTTCACTTTTTTAAAGCACTAAATAATCATTTTGAAATACAATTTTTTCAGGGCTTCATTTTTAGACCTCATCAAAGACACTGGAAGCATGGGGAATCATGCGGCTCAGAATTTTTTTAACTGTGGTAAATGTTAGCCAATACCTTTAAACTTTGATTTGAATTATTGTCTCGTAGAGACAAAAATTCCTAGAATAGAATATAGGCCTACACTAAACAGCCTTTGTTACTTTGTGCATTTTACAAATTTTCCGTGATAATTGACCCTCAGATTTCACAGACATGTCCTTCATCCACAGTCTAAAGGCATGAGTGATTTTTTTTTTCTGTGCTGCGATGAAGGGTGCAAATGATACCCCTTTTATAGTGAGAGTTACCCCGCATCAGGTCCGGACCTGATGCGGGGTAACTCTCACTATAAAAGGTCGAAAAATATTTAGCCCGAGCTAAAGTTAGTGCGGGCTGGGAGGTGGATCAGGTCCGCATCAGGCCCGAGCTAACGGTCAGTATAAAACGTTTCTCGATTTTAGTGCGGACTAAATCAGTGACCCATGAAGCGTATGTAGGTATTTATAAATAATTTTCACGCTCGCGGGAAGCACAGCTGAAATGGGGCAATAGGTTACCACGGCAACTAGTCCGGTCTCGCTCTCGTCATGGGTGGTCGAAAAAGGCAGTATAAAACGACTTACCCCGTGCTAAAGTTACCCCGCTTCTGAAGCGAGGTAAAGTCGGCGCGCACTATAAAAGGGGTATCAGATTCCCTGCTTTTCAGTACATCTGAAGATCAATATGACTTCTACACAAACACATGCTGGTGCTGTATACAAAAGATAAATACCACCCCTAAACGACAGGTGACTTGATCCAAAACTTGTTTTGCATTATCCATTTTATATCATTTTGCTGCAGAAACATAAGTGTATTCTAAGATAACGGTAACTTGGTATGATGACAGAATTTCAGTAATTCAATTGTAATCCAAATATTTGACCAGTGAGTAATGGATATGAGGCTAAAAAATTTTTTAAAAAATACATTTCACTGTCACAGCATTTTCTGAAAATTGTGCAACAGAGAGGAAATGCGTGACTGTGAAATTTTCAGAGCAGAAGCTTTCAACAGTAGGCATACACTTCATTCTCGAACTGGGAGCATTGTGTCCTAAATTGACGACTACATATACGTCCAATCTTGTCATTTTTCTTTGATAAATTACAATAGTGAGAAAATTTCATTTTTATCATTTAGCCACAACTAAACAAGTCTCTAGATGGGTTTAAAAAGGCCTGGTAAATAAATGTATAGGCAAGTGTACTCTAATAACATTCCTGGTAATTTGATTCACTTTACCCATCTACATGTTCACGTAGCTACCATGTACATACATGTTAACACTTTGTATGCATCTTCAGCGATACTAGTTCTTACCATGCCCGACCTTCATTTCTAAATCACAATAAGTTGTTCAATAAATTTCTAATAAATACTTGATGAAACTTCAAATCTGGTAAACTGTTTCAACATCTGTCTATCAAGGTTATTCCAAAAAGAAAGTTTATAAAATGTTGATTACCTTTCTTGGAGGGAGATAAGGGACCATCTGTTATTTTTTTACGAAATGTGTACAACAAACTATCCCAAAGACAA
>JZLH01S0527182.1:43481-54368 GCA_001188425.1 Eucidaris tribuloides
GTCCAAAATGATGAGTCCACTCAAACAAATTTGATCAATTTTAAAAAAGATTATTAATATATTGAAAGAGGTGAATAAACTTATGAGTACCCCAGTTTTGGCCCATTGTCCAATTTTTCCCAACAGAAACTGCTGAGTAAAAAACACAGGACTTAGTGCATGCATGGTCCACCGAGTAGATAATTTAATCTTAATTGCAACATCTTGCAAGTGGAAGCGTAACATTTCTATAATTTGGTATTCATTTGTCTATACAATTAAGACTTTGGTGGATCAGCGATATTAAAGTTTTATTTTTTATTCAAACTGAGCCTCACAATGTTAAAATTGGTGTTTTTAAATGCTATTGCATAAATTACAGGTGGCTACAAAATAATTGAGTTGAAAAAGCGAAATACCATTTTCAAAGGTTGTGTGACCAGATTATTCTACACCATCAATAACTTTCAAAGGATATAATTTTCTTCTCTTTTCATTCTTTTGGAAGATAAATATGATCATAAGTTATAACTACACCCCCTGGGAGGTAAATGTACGTCCAAAATGAAGTCCTCAAACAAATTATAATTTAAAAAGATTATTAGATATATTGAAAGAGTGAAAAACTATGAGTACCCAGTTTTGCCATGTCCATTTTCCCAACAGACTGCTGAGTAAAAACACAGGACTTAGTGCATGCATGGGTCACGAGTGATATTTATCTATGCACATCTTGCAAGTGGAAGCGTAACTTTCTAAAATTTGGTATTCATTTGTCTATACAATTAAGACTTTGTGGATCAGATATTAAAGTTTATTTTTTTTCAACTGAGCCTCAACAATGTTAAATTGTGTTTTTAAATCCTATGCATAAATACAGGTGGCTACAAAAAATTGAGTTGAAAAGCGAAATACAATTTTCAAAGGTTGTGTGACAGATTATTCTACACCATCATACCTTCAAAGGATATAATTTTCTCTCTCTTTTCATTCTTTTGGAAGATAAATATGACATAATTTACTACACCCCCTGGGATGGTAAATGTGTCTTGTTGCCAATTATGAAAATAATGCAGTGGAGGATGTATCACTTTTTATCGTATTATATTCAAATTTGAGTCTTGAGTTCTTACCTTTGTGTGTTTTTCAAACTGGCCAATACTGCCAGGTTTTTCAATTACGCTGGTATCCTCCAAACCCATCTTCATCCTCTCCATTCGTCTCATGTCAACATGATCTCTGGCATCTTTGTCTCCTCCATCTGACAAAACAAAAGGAATCATTCAGGATGAGGATAGTTGGAGATGATTTGATTATTTTCAATATAACTTGTATCCTCCATACACCCTAATCCAAGATACGAAGAGTGACAAGAAAGAAACGAGACTCGAACAGCCACGCCCATGACGCGATGTCAATCGACACGCCGCTCATGTCACTGTGTTGCCCAACATCTCATCAACATTCTGCTATAATATTGTTCACCTGTCTCACTCTGTGCCCCCTCCTCGGGATGTTGAGTGGCATGCCCCTGCTTCGCTCCGTCACTACAGTAACTGCCGCGCTGTATAGTGTAGTGACTGACATCACGTCATGGGCGTGGTTGTTACAGTCTCGTTTCTTTTTTGTCACACCTCGTATATCGTTCTTGGTCTCAAATGGGTTAATATGCCAACAGCCTTATTGACCAATATGCATTCTCACTCACAGATAAAATGTTAGGTCACAATACTTTATCAATGTTAACTCGGCAGCTGCACAGGCAAATAAATCTCTGTATCTATTATGTAGTGGGAAGTGTTGAAGTCGAATCCAAAAGTTCGAGTCCATTACAAATTGGACTCGAGTCCAGTATTGACTATAAAACTGAGAGTGTGCCCTCATCGCTTGGCCTGAACTTAAAGGGATGTGCTGCTCATAATCCATGTATGTTCAATACCATCCGTTTGCCCCTATTGCAAGGCTGTGCGTGACACTGAACTACATGTATATACTACGTAGTGTAGAGTTCAGTGGTGCGTAACAACAATCGTGGAGCTGCAAACAGAATTTCCGTTGAGGCCGTTGTCAGTTTGGCTCAGTTCGCTTTTCTTCAGGTGAATGCGTGCTGCATAGGAAATTGCACACAATTCGTCCACGCTCGTTTTCCGAAAGTATACAGGCATTCCTGAATATTACCCGAGCCGGGCCACCTCCAAAACATCACGATATGCGATTTTTCGGTCCCTTTAAAGAGGCCTCACTCAGGTTGACATTGTTTCTATCTGGCCACAGTTACCACGTCTCTCCACGGACATTTCACCCATGTAACAATTATCCATGGATATTTACTGGGAAAATTAAAGCTTTATGTAAAAACATTCTGCTGCCTCACAAATGTAAAAACATCACAAATCGCAAATAAATTTAGTACATTCCATGCTCAGATTTTGTGTTTTTTGCATGTCATGTTATGTTATCACTACGTAAACAAACAAAAAAGATACTTACACTCGTCATAATATATGCTCATGTCCACATCCCAGTCATCTGAGGTTTTTTCATCAAAGTCTGGAAAACGAAAATTAAAAGATAACAGATGGTCACAGTGCTATGCATAACATAGTTAAAGAGAATACACAGTCTGGTTGATGATGGAAAATCTTTCATCAAAATTTCACATTTCCCTATATTCCAGCTGAGAGTAAATTACATTTGCATTTATAATGTGGGACTAATTCACTTCATATGCAATAAAAAGTTGAGGAATTGGCAGTTTGAGTACCCGACGGAGTAGGCTCCGTTGCTGCAGTGTGTATGGCAACAATTCACATAGTCCCACATATAGATTTCTGTGTTAGTACTTTGTCAGCAGTGGGGATTTGTGTAACAGATATGTCCAAAACGAAGTGTTCTTTTGTTTTTAATTACTCTCTCCTGTACTATTGTGACATTTTTTGAATACCATCTGTTCACAGGTTTGAAAGCAGTTGATATTAAAATGTTGTTGTTCAGCAAGTAATCAACCAGTACTGTATTCTCTTTAAGTCTTGTCTACAGAAATGTTATGGAGTACAGAGATTAAAAAATGTTCCTTTTGAACAGAAAATGCAAAAAAAAAACAAAAAAAAATAAATATAATATTGTGCACATATAGAACAATATTGTATTACTAATTTATGACTGTCCAAATTTTCATATTTGCCTGATATTTTTCAAAACTTTCACTGATATGCAGGCCTTGACAAAACTTACTTTTTGACTGCCCAGTTGGCACTTGAATTTTAGATTCAAGTGCCCGACAGTAAAATCCAAATGCCCAATCTAGATGCAACTTGTTTTTGTCAATCAATCACTGCCAAAAAAGGCACTGCCCAATTGGGCAGGCTCTGTTATTTTCTGAGTGCCCGACCATGATTTTCAGGTGCCCCAGGCATTCGGGCACCCATGTTTGTCAAGCCCTGGATTTGTTAACCTAATTTTTCTGCAACTTGATAGCAACCTGAAATTCCCCTTTAATCCTCAAATTTTGCAATAGTCCCAAATGGCCCAACATTTAGGATTATTCTCTAGTCATATCAGGAAAACTACCCCAGAGGACAGTTTCCCTGAAGGACGGCTTGCTCGGAGGACACCTCTCCCAGAGGACAACTCCCCCGGAGGACAACTCTCCCAGAGGATGTTAAGACTTTTTTTATACTGGAAACATTACAATCCCTCACGGGAGTTGTCCTCTGGGGCAGTTGTCCTCTGGGAGAGTTGTCCTAGGGAAGGAGTGGACCTCAAGGAGAGCTGTCCTCCAGGGAGTTTTCAGGTGGGAGTCATCTCCGGGGGAGTTGTCCTCCGGGCGAGTAGTCCTAGAACCCCATTTTGTTACTCCTACAATAATTCAGGGTAAAAAATGTGTGTCTTCTTCACGGTGGCTCTTTTGAAATAAAGAATCCCCTCATGAACAGTTTACTACATGCATTTGCCATATTTTACAGTGGCTAGCATTTGGGTGATAAGGGGGCAAATCGCCCTTAGCCCGCATGTATTTCTTTCGCTGCTACAATTCCTACCTCCATCCTTAGCATCCCAGAAGGCAGCATCCGTGTAGAAGACCAGCCCGCTGCCCCCCTTCTCCCACTTCAGCTCAATCTCCTCCTCAAATAGCCGCTCCTTGGTACGCCCCTGGGAGGTGACATCCTCGTGGAGGGCTTCATGTCTCTCCCACTCCTCGCAGGTATCATCATCATCATCCTAGCGACAGCAAAAAAAGGGAAAAACAAAGGAGTTATGGAAAGATAAGATTTCAGAATTAAACTGGAGTACTGTACTTGTTGTTGCAATGGAAAATCTTTCATCTGACTTAAAAATGTCCTCTAGAGGTTTTCAGGTGAAGGCATTACATTTGCATTATAATATGGGAGTAGTTCACTTTGAATGTAATAAATAGTTGTAGGACTAGCAGTCTAAACAGGTATATTTTTGTTGGCCGTGGTGTTGCTATATTCACAATTAACATTGTCTCCATGTCTGAGTCATTACATTTTTTGTTTGAAACCTCTTAAACTGTTCCTCAAAATGTTTAATGGTAATTGTAATAACTACATGGGATCTTATATTGAGTACAACCATAACACTTGAACCAGGAGTAATAGATATTTATTGTATGAGTCCAGTAGAAGTGTACAAAAGATAGCAGATGAGGGTGGTCTATAGTACATCAATAGGATGACATCACATCAGCAGCGTAATGTGTCGACATCTGGTGTAGTGACTGGACAGAGAGGTGATATCATTGGGCTTTATTTGATGGTGGTCTTGATTGATAGGTCCAATGTATGTCCAGCTCACAATGTTCGCTTCTGTGGCTGCTTCATATTAAAATAATTAGGTAAGCTGCAGTATTGCCTTTGTTTAGTAGTGGTATATCACGCTAACACAACAATTTGGGCATTTAATGCAATTAATTAAGGGTTTAAAGATTGTGTCAGGGATGTGCAAGTCCATTACTTCCCTTCATTATCAATACCAAACGGTAGTTTAGTACTTACAAATGGTGTGTTGAAAGTTTGAGATCCATACGTCATGAATTTGTTTTATGAGAAAAACTAATAACGACATGTTACCAGAATGTTGTTCTTTCCGTGAGTTTCAATTTTGCTCAGACTGTGAATCGCGGTAATGTGTAATGGCTAAATGGCTAACCTCCGCACGACCTTTGGCTAACGGCTGATCGGACAATTTTGGAACGGCACGTGCACGTTTGACGTCGCGGATTTTTTGAAATTGCTTCTGAGTAATTTGAAAAAGGATGAAGTTTAACCGTCCAGATTTTCACCAAAACTCAATATTTTACCTTAAGTCTCTATGAGAGGTGTTAATTTATATTAATCTTCACATTGGATATGATTTCAGCTGATTTCATTCATTTAGGTGTTTTTTGACGTGCAAATGAATGACACAATCTTTAAACGGATTGCAAAATTGCAAAACTTTTTGCTTTTTAATGTTCGTTCTGATTGACCAAAACTATACTTGAGCTTGAAATGGTGTCGCCAAATGTATTTGAATACTTTATTCAGTCTTCCCTATTGTTTTACATTCTCTGAAGGCAATTTTTTTTTTAATTTCTGCTATAGTTTAACCAACAAATGACACATTCCTGCATTTAGTACATTGCCTGTTTCGTGCAGTAACACACCTCATCAGAATCAGACACCTGTCTATCTTTGTCTTCATCATCAGATGCAGATTCTCCTGGCTTAGCCCCTTTTCTTTCCTTTCCTTTCCTTTTCCTTCTGTCTTTAGCTTTTCCTTCATGAGACAAACCCACGTCGCCATCACTATCAAACTCCGTAATTTCCTGACCGGAAGCAGTAAGCACTCTTTCCTCCAGACTCCCCTTCTCCACTTCACCCCCGTACTCAAATGGTACGTTCCCATATCTCCTATTTGTCCTTGTTTTGGGGAAGGTGAGACCAAGTTTCTGAATGACTCTAGGGGGGAGACGGCAGGTCCTGATCAATTCGAGGAACACGGCTGTAGGGGTTCCCACGTTGCCACTGGGCATCAGGTCTGGTGGGTTCAGTTCTGCTAGCCTGTGAAGATGAGTTTTTGTGAAGGTTTCTCGATCTGGTGGTATAAGTTTGCTCTCTCCTCTGGTCTGATAGTCTTGACCAAGTCCTGCAGTATGATATGAAAAAATGTGAAATCAGGTAAATCTGCATACTGACTAGCACTGATCACCCACCACCCCCCCCCCCCGGAAATTTCCGAAATTTGGGTATCAGATGCATGAAGGCATGGGGGGCCCATCAAGGTCCATCACATATTAAAAGTGTACCCCCTGCCCCACTTCCAGACTTTTCCTGCAATCCCCCTCTCAACCTTACCCCATCTCCCCCCACCCTCCAAAAAAATAGAATAGATTAAAGCGTAAGTTTAATTTTGGCAATTTTTTTTTTATTTGAAAGCTTTATATGCCCAAAGGTCATACCACACCAATAACAGACTCTGAATGTCTTTCGGGTTTTTTTTTTTTATTAATTAATGAAAAATCTCGGGTGGGACCCCAGAAATTTTTGGCTATATTTTACAGGACCAAAGTGTTAAAGGTATCGGCTAACATTTACCACAGTTAAAAAAATCTGAGCCACATGATTCCCCATGCTACCAGTGTCTTTGATGAGGTCTAAAAACGAAGCCCTGAAAAAATTGTATTTCAAAATGATTATTTAGTGCTTTAAAAAAGTGAAAATCGCAAGTTCACCAGATTCACTTGCCCATTTCCTCCCATAGACTTACTGAGTGTACACCTAGCCTAGGCTATTAAAACTCGCCCTGAGTTTTAATTCTAATTGTTTATTCATGCATAACTTGCCATTGGTAGTGTAACTTTCTAAACTTTTGTATTCTAGGGTGTTTATTTGTCCATTTGAACACTACTATGTAGTTCAGATATCACAGTTTGACAATTTTTTAAATTGAAGCTCCACAATTTTAGCCTATAGATCACTTTAATAAGGAGTTAAGGTTAT
Organism: Eucidaris tribuloides; assembly: GCA_001188425.1. Classification (NCBI taxonomy): domain Eukaryota; kingdom Metazoa; phylum Echinodermata; class Echinoidea; order Cidaroida; family Cidaridae; genus Eucidaris; species Eucidaris tribuloides. Next base: position 50,465 of record JZLH01S0527182.1, read on the forward strand.
CTAACATCCGTACTGGTTAAATCGCCACTTTGAGTGAATGTTTTACATTACCTTCTATTACAATGACTTCAGCCTGGAAATACGAGTCCTAGTTGTAATCCTTGATATTTTTTCTCCGAATCCACTTTAATTATCTCCTGGAAGTCGAAAATATTTCCAAAACATCGTTTTATTTCTTGCCTCCGTTACTGGCGAAATGTTTGCTTCGGTATCGTTAGTCGCCGACACGTGTTATGTCAATGCAACTAGCGTGTGGGACTGTGCGGTGCGAACGCTGTACAAACCCTATGGCAAAATTGTTAGATGCGCATAACACGTAAAGAATAGCCATTGCGCAATCGATCGATCGCGATCTGGCTCATTCACAATACACGTGTTCTCGCGAATTCGCCACCGCATTTTAAGCATGTTTTATAGCCAGTTTTGCAATATTTGTTTAATGTAATATCGCCAATATATTTTTTAATTTATGATAATTGAAATTTGGTATTTTGCGCATTTTGAGATGTTTGGATAATACTTCGTAAAAGTGTTCTGAAAAAGTTGAGTGCAAGTCAGCCATTTTGTTGCATCGCGTGCGTGAACATGAGTTTGTATGACCAATGGCTGAAGGGCTTGTGGGCGGTACAGACGACATCGCCGTGTTTTTAGTGGCGCAAAAAATTTTCCCCGCCCTTTCCGGTAAGGAATTTTGATTGGTTGATCAGTATTTCAAATCATTATCAAAATATTAATTGACATGTAAGATGCGCTCATTTTGACAGAAGGAAAGACTTTATCACCAGAATGGCGATTATACCTTAACGGACGTTAAATTATACCTCAGCAGAAAGATTAGACTCTGATCTTTCTGTCGAGGTATAATTTAGGTAACACCTTATTAGTAGATAGGATTAACATGTGGTGTCGCCATCAGGATCAGTTTAGGACCCACGCTTGTTTTTGTTATACCATTATGATCTACCAAGCCAACTGACTATTTTCAGTTAGACTATTTCGCTGACGATTCAAACATTTTTCATACTTTCCCTAAGGTAGACAGAAAGAAATGGATATGAATTGAGGTAACATGAAAATGAAAGATGTACAAAAATGTGTATTGTAAAATAAATTTAACTATAAATTTAAAGAAGAATCAAACTTATGATGATTATTAAATGGACCAAGACGGCCCATTGCAAATTACGTAAAAAAGGTGTATAACAGTATCTGAAGTACGGGTTATAGATAGGTCATCGTAGCAATCTTTCGTATGGAAATTCAAGATTGATGATACCTTGATGGGAAGGATCAAAATTCAGACTATTAAGAAAGCATGAGGAACATAAATTGGGTTTGGGCTTGTTAAGTTAAGATAACTATATCCAAGACGTGATCCTCAGGCTTTTATATATGAATGCTTTAGTACAATCATCACACATACTTATGGAATTGAAGTTTGGGAAGTAGAGCTACAGAAGCCACCTCTATAATTGTATACTTTTGGCACAAAGAAAATGGCCATGAGAGCAATTTACATTTCCGGCAGTAGAACAGGTTCTGGGGCCCCATTATTACCAGTCTAGAGAGTATTAAAATGTTTATTAATCTGCATGACTTGCAGTACAACTTTGGTAATACGATTTAGCACAAGGGGACGATTTATCGCGCATTCTTTAACAGCATAATTATGATGATGATGAATCTATGGCATAGCAGGGACAGAGGCAAAAGAACGTTCCGTGGGCTTAGACTCCCGGAAATGTAAAACGACACATGCTACAATTTGTATTCTTTTGTGGACACAGTGCTGTAGTTCTGGGAATATTGCCCCAAAATATCGAGAAGAAAGAACAAAGTTTCATTTCGAAAACAGCTTAAAAATCATTTGTTAAATAAGGTTTAGTGATCAAGAATATTACTGACATGATGTTTATGAAGCTTTATCATAATCTACATTGAAAGAAACAAATACTTTAGAAAGGTAGACTTTGTAATGAGCATTATTTGTTAATATAGGTATGATAGGAGAACATTCACAGACTAGCACTTGTGGCTAACTTTGGTTTCTCCCTTAACACATTCTCTTTGTTTATCAGAACCTTTTGCCTAATGCTATGTAGATACATACTTATTCATGTTTTCTTTTCATTTTACAAAATGGTCATAAGCATAGATCATGACATGTATCAAAATAGACTGCAATTCCTATTATGTAAGATTAATATAAGTATGTATTATGATGCATGGCATAGTGTAAAATACGCTATATAATCATTGGATTCTAATATAATTCATGTGTATCATATATACAATTTCATAGTTAATGTCATCATATACATTCATGTTATAGTTATGTAATTTTTCATGTTATTATTATGTTCAAATGTAAAGTATGTTGTTAATAAATTCAACTGCACACTCAACGCCTTTTGATGCTAGCCAGTATTCTGTACTATATGTACAAATATAGTCCGAAAATCTCGGATGTGTCCCCCCCCCCCCCCCCCCCCAGGTTTTCAATTATTAAAAAAACAAGTAGGCCTGGACGCTTAGCCTGTCCAGACGCCGCGCGTAGCACGGCGTCTGGCCTATACTTCGTTGTCTTGTGGGTCCGAGGTGCGACTGTTCAGTTTGCGGGGCTTCTTATTACAAACGAAATTATTAACTGTCTCACCCACAGACACTTCAATGTCTATATATGTTGCAGCGCTATTACAAAAACTAGAAAAATATGTAGAAACTCACCCAAGATCCGAGATTTTTTTCCGCCTTCAGTTCCTTCAGCGGAATTGCACGGAGATGTTTTTGTGTGGCTATGTCTAATGTGGCGTCGCTCGCAGGGATGTAATCGCAACATACCGGAAGGTAATCGTGAAGTTCAAGTCAAAAGACGCGATCCCATTTCGTCCGATCGAGCAACTATGACGCACGTCCGTTCATGGCGTGCTGTCGCGGGAAAGCGCGTCGCAATTGCTCATCGATTGAAATGGGATGGCTCTTTTGACTAGAACTTTCCGATACCTTCTGGTAGTTTGCGATTCACATCACTGCGAGCGACCCAACATAGACATAGCCCAAAAAAACATCTCCGTGCAATCCGTGAAGACTGACGCGGAAAAAAATCTCTGATTTAGGTGGAGTTCTCACATATTTTTTCTAAGTTTAGTATGGCGCTGCAACTATATAAGACAATTGGAAGTGTCGTGGGTGGACGTTGTAAATAATTTATCGTTGTAATAAGAAGCCGCAAACAGCGCACCTCGGACGGTGTCGCAAACCCCCGAAGCAAATGGTAGCAGTTGCATCCGCTGCCTGCGGCGGCGATGCTTGTATTTAGCCTGGACTCTAACATGTCTAATGTCAGTACATGTATTATTGGTGATGGTGTGATAATCACTGATATGACCTTTGGGCATAAACTTTGCTTTCAAATAAAAAAAATTGCCAGAACTATAAACTTGTGCTTTACCTTTATCTTAGATCTCAATCTACAAAACAAAAACAAAACACAAGTCACAACATCAAAAAGTTGCATTTTGTAAACTTTTGTTACTTTTTGTTTTTATTTTTAAATTTTAATTTTTGGTAAGACACAGTGACAACGCCGTTTTACCTTCTTCACTATCAACTTTTATTCGAGAAATGAAGCAACGAGTAGACATGACAGATCCTTTCTTGTCAATCCATGGTTTTCTGTGGTACATTCGAAGAAACTTCTCCATTTTTGCCTTTTGTAGTCGAACTATACAACACAGGGTTGTCCTATTCTGGCCTCCGTCGTTTCTGTCGTTGTTTTTACTCGCGGTAGCAGAGCCAGAGGACGTATTGCCAACGTTATGTCTATGAGAAACAGCACAATTCGCGTTATTGACGTCCGAAGATTGATCAGTCTTTTCCAAGATTTTCGTCTCTGGTCTGTGTC
>JZLH01S0527216.1:10552-24235 GCA_001188425.1 Eucidaris tribuloides
CACACACACACACACACACACACACACACACACACACACACACACACACACACACACACACACACACACACACACACACACACACACACACACACACACACACACACACACACACACACACACACACACACACACACACACACACACACACACACACACACACACACACACACACACACACACACACACACTCACTCCCTGTAGCAGACATATTCTCTCCTTTTCCGTCTCTCACACGCCCCAATATAATCACACGCACACTAACACACATACACAGACACAGACACAAAACGCATACGGTGATACACATGATACAACTTCGTTTAAATCATAAACAACACAAACATCAATCTTCGTAGAATATATTCCCAAGTCCTTTTACGCATAATCCAGTGAAAATTGTTGTATAATAAAATGCAAATCATGGAAGTCAAAACATTCATAGACTGTACATCATACATGTAAATAATTATTTTATCACACATCATAACAAGGGAAGTTTCTGTTATAACACGTACGTCACATATCGCATTTTAAAAATAAAAACACTTCTTTCGCAATCTTAAATTTCACTACTTTCTGAAGGTACAAAAAAATGAGAAAACCATAATTACATATAAGTGTAAGTTGCTTGCGAGTATTAAAGTTTGCACGTCATAGCCATTATCTAGATTAAAGAGTTTTTTAGCTGACCGGCAGCGGAATCTAAGGGATACATCTCAAAAGAAATTGTGTTTTTTTCAACAATCACGAAATTGACTTGGCATTTTGAACTGATGTTACTTAAGAGGGAAGTATTCTAGCGAGACGTTGTGGTAAGCATGAAACATGATACATTTCCTTCTTCTTCGTTCACCGCAAAAGCTTGCTTTCTATTTCCCGTTTTACTCAGGACAAGCAACTGATAGAGAATAGGATCTTCTAGATGAAACAGACATTTTTTTTTGGTTTTATGGTTTCACACGAGAAGAAAAACATAATCAAATTTGCCTTACTTCATAGCCTCTCCCACAATTAAACACGGTAGTAAATTGATTGTGTTATTAAAGTCAGAATGATTTGACATTTCAAATGGATATTATTTATGAATAATGAGCACCAGGCATATAAAAGATTATTTTGCAAAATGACTGGTGTACGTTTAAATGCATGAGTGACAGAACACAATACGCTATAATGTACTCTATTTAGACGAAACCTAAGTGTTTGTATAAAACCAGTATCCGAGAAACATTTTAATAACTCCGTATATACAGTACCGTTAATTAGTAAAGAGCCCACTTAGCAAGCTGATGTACATATTAGCATCAACCTAGCATACATTATTCCAATCTTTACGTAGAGTAGTTCGTAAATAATGATGACGAAAATATCTGAGAAGCTAAGCAAGACGGTATTACATGAATTAATTCATTTGTTTTGTAGCCCTACCCATGCTATTATTTCTTGAAATCAGATATAGTACCATCGACAGCTTTCCTCATGACATTTTCCCTTATTTACATTTTAATTGATATAATGTTTTCATCTAACTTTAAGTCATGATCACAAGGGATTCCAACGGGAAATTAATGACAGTTTGGGTATTAACTTTGCCCATCAGAAACAGCCCGGGTGCTGTAGCTGCAAGGGTAACAGTTACACAAGCAACGGTCTGCAAGTAGTGTGTATTACATGATCATAAATAAATAATGATTCATACATCTGCAAGTCCAGTCCTTGCAATGTTTTACTAGAGGGCAGATTACATTCTACCGATATATATAGGGTACAATTTGTTTCTGAGACACAAAATATTCTATACTCCATTTTACATCCTATCTACATGCAGAACACTGGTAAATGACGGCGTAATTCCGACTATGATTTTGCCGCAAGATAGAATTTCAAGATGAATGATCTACGATACCTACGTGTATTATCTTATTAATGATATTAATGGAATATTCAATGTAGCATGATTTCTCATTTATACGTATATTGGCTAATGTTCTTTAGATATATCATTCTATCGTTTGTATTTCGACTTGTAAGTTTGGTAAGATTTAAACATCAGATCCACGCCAAGTAAGCATTTTGAACAAGTACAACTTTTTAATTTTGTACAGTTGACTATGGAATAAGAACAGCAAAAAAATTGTCATCACTTACTTGAAGAATGGTTTAAGTGGGAGGGGGGGGGGTCGAATGGAGGGTAAGGTAGGAAGGGTTGCGGTGATAAACTACTATAAGGGGTAAAAGTTCTTTGCAAAATCACAGGAACAGAATCACCGCATAATATTGTATTCATAATATTACAGAAAAATCAGTAAAATTAGATGTTAACGTACAACGGTATATTAAGTGATCTTAACTAGTATACGGTACATTACAAGATTTGTTAAGTCATTTTATTATACAAAGCTCTTTATCCTAATCGGTAGTAAAATGTTAACCCTAACGATTTGATTTCACTATAACACACATTTCTCATAGACCCCACACGGGTTAACTCGTACTTAGTTTCCAATGGGTTAAAGTGTTTGTAACCTCCGTTGCTGATAAACTATGGGCTGGAATTCAGCATTGAAACCCTACAAAAGACATGAGATCACTAGATACTCACCAACCCAACTAAAGATCTATAGCGATACCATGAAAACTCTCAGTTTTCTTTTAATTCTGTTTGATCGTGAGAGTGTACCAGACTGGCTACTGTGAAAACATCATATACATTATTTACATAGAACGACAAACTGTTTGTATTATTTTTCTAATCAAACGAGCGTCGTTTTTTGAATAACATTCATTTATGTTACATGTGGATTGAAAATACATTGGCATTATGCACAGTTTTGAATTGAAAACATACATTTTATAAATGTATTTATCGGACACATGTTAATATACATTATTTTTTTCCAGGAATAAATGGAAATTATACAGGAAACAGTGACCACTTCAATTATCTGAATCATGATTCTATAGCTGCACATATATTATGCTACCAAAATAACTAAATTATGAACATAATGTATATAGGCACCGATTTTTGTATCGCATTTACAAAAAACACGAGGACTAACGTTAGGCCATCTAGGCAATCGAATGTGTACGAAAGATATACAAGCCATTAAGCACGAAAGTGACGGGCCAGCGAATGGACGGATGAAAATATGACACAGTATAAACGCGACAGAAAATGAGAAGAAAAAAGCAACTTTTTCTTTCGGATAAATGGAATCGTCTATTCCAATGTTATCATGATTGTGCATCCAGGCAACGCGCGTCGGTGACTGTGATGCATGCTTGTTACGCGGTGCAAGGGCGCTAATGAATCTGTTACGCGTAAATTCTGCAGTGGGCATTTTAGGAAAACATAATCGTATATACACAATCGTAATGAATCATTTGTTGAGACTTTTTTTAAAATACTATGTAACATAGTGTTATATATATATTATATATATATATATATATATATATTATATTTTTATATATTATATTATATATATATATATATATATTAATATTATATTAATATATTACATTTAGATGTATTGATAATATGAATACAGTGAAAAGTAATAGTGATATAATAATTCAATCACCGTAAGCGATGTAAAATAAAGTTTTGGCGATTCAAATCATTATTGACATACTTCATTGTGTATATATATATATATATATGTATATGAATATATATATATATGAAAACATTACTAATACCAACAGATTCAGCTTCCCTCTAATTTGAATATATATATTCATGGATGAAGTACATTAGGGAGACAATTCCATTGACGGCTGTGATAAAATTGGGTTAAGGTGACACAAAATGTCTCCTTAATATACCTAATACTACAACTGTCAGTCTCCAAAATGTGAAATCCAGGCAGATATACCATAATTTCATATTTATATATTATTTGATATTTTACAAATGCTGAATCAACTACGCTGCGTCCCCCATTCAAGCATAATTACAATTTCCTCAACCTGTCATTTATGTATGGTGCACGACGTGATACACTATCTACTTATGGGCGCGATATTTTCATGACGTAAGGAAATATTGCACGCTTCTCCGAGCGATCAGACGAACAAACCGAAAAACACCGCCATAGTTATAATTTTTGGCGCCTCGTAGTATGCACATGTGGATTTGCACCTGCCGTACGTAACAAGTACAGCTCATGATATTCTGTACAAGGCCACAAGCATGTCTCGGTAATTATGTTACAGAAAAAGAAGGATTTAGTACGACATTGTACTCCATACCAAATGTGTCAAACAACACACCGTCCACCGGGGATCGGAATCTAAATCATATGATACATCACCCGGAAAGCTGTAACTATATCCCGTAACCAGTACATAAGCACAAAGGTGTCAAACGTCGGTGTTAACTGAAACCCTTTAGTACCAAACAGGGAGAACCAATGCCAATAACAGCACAATATTCTACGTGCGATTAACTGGACAATACCAGATACAATAAAATAGTATGGATAGCATCGTTGTTTGGGTATAGCGTTCATAAAACAAGAAATGGTGTTTTTCAGTTATTGCTAAAATGGAAGAGAGGTTGGTATCTAGAACCCTTTTCTACAACTATTGAATGGACCATGGTTGAACAGATTAAGGTAATAAAAACTTACGGGAAGCCAGTTCCAGTTAAAATTTGCGCACGTGCGAATAAAGGTCATCAATACCAAGTTGGGGGAAAAGCGTCTAATTTGAATTAAAATACATTGATAATCATGAACCTTGTGATAAACATCCAGATAGATACAAAATACATATGAGAATGTACAGTTAATGCTTTCAGTAAAATTTAACAGGCAATTCACGCACCCCTCTATTTTTTTAAAAGAATAGCTGCTTTTAAATGCGTCAGTATAAAAAGAGCTTTTTATTCTTATTTGATCTATGATGGTATATTGAGGTAATTTTGTGACATCTACTAGCCACAGTCTGCAGGCTTTTGATGTGAAGCAGATGTCCTGTCGAAATGAGGTGCCATCACTTCCTCTTTAAGGGGCCAGAAATCAAACATAATTATACTTGTTTTTATTTATTTTAAAACCCAATCTATATTGTTTGATATAAACACTTCAAAGATACGCTCAGACGGTTGAAAACTTAAATAAATAATTATCAATCATTGTCATTGCGTTCACCTAAGTGCTACAAAAGTTCACAAACCTTAAGTATCCAGTCTATCTGTAGCTCCCTCTCCCGATTTCAAGCGGTCTTATTTGTCCGTTATAAGAGTACTACACGACTTTATTGACTACCTTTAAACTGTTATGACGTCATACCATCGTGTTTGAGTCGAAACGATGTTGACATTGCTATTACGTTACACCTTCGTCCCTTGCAGTCTCGAAGAAAACTCAAAATATCTAGGTGGCATTTTACTCACTCTAACTTTTTGTCCGATCGATGGTAGCCGCCCTGCGTGTACACCTAACATCCAATTTAATCATAATGTGTTTTCGGGGTAAGACTGTCTCTCACTCTCTTTTTAACAATGTAATGATGAAGAATTATTTACCTGAAGATGTTCAAGACAAACTTGCTAGCGGCGATGCCCGTGTTTTCCAGATGTGTAATTTTATAACGTCACACTTATGGATGCAGAAATTCTGTACAATTATTTCGGGCAAGTCAGTACACGTCTTGCTTTTAATGTTCTGGTAATTTTCCGCATCACTGCAGAAAAACAATTGTGAGTCGATGTTTGAAGAAGATAAAACGAAAAAAATAATACAAAAATCACATCATGTTGTTTTCAGGTCGAGAGTTGTTTTGCAGTAGAGCAGCATAGACAGTTGGTTTTTTTTTTTTTAGGGGGGGGGGGGGTACAACCCTTCCCTTTTCAGACATGAGGGCAGTTTTGGCGGTTAAAATCATTTTGAACTATTACGACACGAGGGATGTAGATAGAGACATCTTAACCCTTCGCTTGTCACATAAGGTGCAGTTAGTCTGTTTACCCTTACTATACCAAGCATGGTGTTGCTCGAGTGCCGAATATTTATTGTCCTGACAATTAATTTGCCCCAGTAAAATAATCGTATTATCTCACATCAGTCAAAACTTATTATGAGCACCGCCACGTCCATGTTACACTTGACACAATTACATATAAACCAACCCCAATCATAAGGATTAGAAGGATCGGTGCGTATTAAGAGGATTAGACCTTATTGATTGGTTTCTATGAATGCGAATAAGTGAATGTGGCGTGGTATCGTGAATCATTTCAAATTCTGCACTGTTGCAAAAAACGTGGGTGGCATAAACATTGGTGATAATCCAGAGCTGCCAATTCCCATCTTTCATTCAAGGAGATTTTACATAGTAATTAGGGAGATGTTCATAACGTGTACAACATACACTACACGGATCTCTCTTTAGTCATAGAGTTATTCATGGTGTTTTTTTTTTGGTTGAGATGTGAGAATATCACCATTTCAGGGAATCTCCTGCAGAATCGGGACACTTGTCAGAAAGTCTTGAGCATGTGGTCCAAGCAGAAGGGCGATAAATAGCTTTTGAAATTGAAAAAAAATCTTTATTTCATATAAAATCAAAGCACTGTAATCTTTTAGACCCTTCTGTCGGTCTGTTAAGTGCAGATATCAAATTAAACAATGGTTTCGAGTTAGAAGCAATTTAACGCCCTTCTGCTTAGAGTATATATGCTAAAGACCTTCTGTCAGCCACACGAAGCAGTATTCGTCTCTCTTACTACTAGGGTCATAAAATAGATAAATACGATTGTCTGGTTAAATTGAATAATTGTGAAAAAAGGTCAAACATGGTAGACAAAGGGTTAGATTTTTTTTTTTATTATTCCAGTCCTACCATGCTTGTTTATATTCGGAAACGCTGTCTTCAGAATATGAAGTTCAGCCGGTGAAGTGGTTGCATCGGACAATTAATATAGTTCCCTATCAACATTAACCTTTAAACTAAAATGCTTTTATGTAATTTGCGTCACAATGGAATCATGTTTGTGATATCCCATTTTGTGTTCCAAAGGCTGTAGAGTAAAAGCTAATTATTTTTCAATCAATAGTGAAAAAAATCCTACCCGAAATAAATTGTAAATAGAATTCCCCATTCTATTCATGCCATCAAATCTACATCAGCATCGAAAATTAAGATTTGTTCTATTGATACTATATTTATGATACACGTTATTTTTATGTGCACACACGGTTTGTATAATATTGAAATGTTTTACTCACATTGTCATTTTGCAGAGCATGTAAAATCATGAGTTTGAAATAAAACAATGACACGAACATTTGTTACAAGGTAAAAGGAAATTCCATTCCAGGTTGTAAAGAGAATTGGCTTGCAAAACTAATTAGGCCAGTATCAGGAGTTTTGATTTGTAAAGTTTAGAAAATTATTTTCGATTTAATCTAAAATTATCCAAATACTTTTAATAGGTGTTAAATAACGCTGTGTTTATTAGTTTGAAACTCTCCTATACTTGATACAGTTACAGTGACAGATTTGATATGTCTGAATTTACCCTACACTACATACTTGAGTATACCACTGTCCACTAAGTGTATTTACGTCTAATGAAGATATCAACCTATTTTATCAAACCATAGCACGGAGCATCATAAAACGGGAAACGACCCAATTTTCTAGGCATTTTACACAAAATGCAAACAGGCCAGGTTTGAGCCACCTTCGAGACACCCTAAATCAAATATTCGAATTCAACGAGATTACGCTCCAATTTCCTGTCAAATTTCAAATGACTTGGTGGCGATAATAAGACCTTACTTGCAAAAGAAAAAGAAGAGATTATGATGTGAGTTCTCGAAGGTGTGATCCATATTTGATGGAGCACGTACCTACATAAGAATGGCTCTCTCCATTACGTGACGTAGAATACGCGCAGACGAAGTTATCGTGATATGATTGCCGTGCGTTTGACCTTTCACGTTGGCACTTCAGCTTTATATAATTTAACACCTTTGCATTATTTTGGGCTATGGCGCAAAAGTGTACAAGCTGAGAAAATATTTACACAGAATCACAATACTTGGCATATGTAACACAATTTCCAGTGCGTCACAGTTTCTCGGTTTTAAAGCAACTGACCCTATTTTTCCTTTATGGATTTTGTTTCACATTCTATCCCGTATACCATCACACACTGTAATTTGATAATGCGAGAAAGGTATGTCATAATAAAGCTCATAATTTATTTGAAAATATCAAGCTTTTGATATATTCCAAATGACATAACAACTATCGCCACGATGAGAGATTTTATGGCATCTGTATTCTATACTTCTATAGGTTCCTGTTAATATTTCTTTTGCTTCCGCAAGCGAGGTCATAATAAAGCGTGTTCATTCATTAACGAGTGTTAAACCGTTTACAACCGCAAAGATGATACATTTTCTTGATATTCTTTTATTTTACCACGAGCTGTAACCCGAATCTAAAAGTAAGACGGTTAATTTGATCAGGAGACAAGACAGGACATGTTCTCTTGCTCTCAGTTCCCCTTTTTTTCCTGGGGGAGGGGTAAGGAGGAATGGGTATACATGATACACTTTTCTTGAAATTGATAATGCTCCCTGGTCTAAAGCCTCTTTATTAGAGTTGTCATGGTGTTTCATCACCCAGCCATTTCAGGAACTCACTCTAATCATGAAGGATGGAGGCCCATGTCTGATAGCGAGACCGTCAACGTATCCATATGCGAAATATACGATGACTAATACGGCGTTTGGGGTGAGGGGGGGGGGGTGAGGGATGGAATTGGGAGATATATTGATTATTTTGCTTCCGGTAGTAGATTGAAATGTAGTTCTGAGTCATACGTATAGTCACAGCGTAGTAGATAGGGACTTTGGATGTTACATACTTAACATTAGGAAACTACTTTTGTTTTTCGAACACACTCTAAAACTGGTTGTGTAAAAATTACACAACCCTATGTGAACCCACTATCTATTGTGCAAAAGTGTTATACAAGTTGAGTAAATTTTGTCGCAAACAATCTACACAACTTGTTTACAAATTTTGCACAATAGATGGTAGGTTCACATAGGGTTGTGTAATTTTTACATAACCAGTTTTAGAGTGCAGACAAACAAAAACAGACTTGTCAGTTCGTCGGAGTTTAACATAAAGAATATATTTTATGTATTCAAATACGAATTCGAATTTCTTTAGTTAGGAATTAATCTGTGTCATCTGAAGCCATAGTACCTTTTAATCATGACCACACCAACATTATGAATTTCATTTGATTTCCTGGATTTCTGTAAGGATTCAGCATTTGGTGGGATTTACAATACACAGGGACCATAATGAATTGTCTCATAACTGAAGCTGTACTGCTTTTTATTATAACCGACTACATGTAACCACCATTAAATGTAATGTTTTGAAAATTTGATCCGTTTTCGTTCAGGCGTTAAAATTTCAATGAATACAATATTAACTACCTAAAAAGCACGAATTTTAGTGTTTAAACAGAGCCCATGATAAATTTTGTTTGCATTCACGTACGCCATGTATAATTATGTCGATCCCTTATAAATCCTGGATTCTAGGAAACATTATATTCGTGCAAACGTATCATACATCATACAGTAGTTAATAACACGCCAATAAACTCAACGGCAATGTGTCACACCTGAAGCTCCAGGCATTCTATTCTTTGACGTTGCATACGAGATGAGGGGAAGCATACAAACACCCGCGTCTGGTTGTTATGATCCACGACATCAGTGGCACGCCTCTGACGACACATTATCACTGTATACTAAAATCGGCGTCTCATCAGCATTTCCCTATAAAAGATGTATCCGCTGTGGTTCCTCATTTGATCTCGCTTTCCCGTGCCCTGTGGGCTGCAAAATTACATTCGTCAACTTCTGGTATTATGGAGGCTCTACTAATCCTCTGAATTTATACAAAAATGGCGGGTTTAGGCGAAACTAGTATCAAAGACGAAGCGTGACGGTTCCACTTTCTGGTGGTTAAAGCTGTAGGTTATGCCTGTATGATTAGCATTGTGCAAGCGAAGGAGCAACCTTAAGCTTTCAAATTGCGTTTTAGTATCCAGGCAACTGAAACTTACTGTCTAATCCATCTGGCGTACATTGCACCTTCGCCAGTAATTCACTGAACTCGTCTGATTATCATAATGATTATCAATTGTCTAACGATATGCAAGCTAGGAATGAAAAGGACTACGCATTTATTGTGAGACAGATGCCGTTGCGTTACCATCTGTACACTAGTACACTAGTTATTTACATTCAAGACCTGTCTTGAGGATTCTAAGTCATCGTAAAGACCTACGTAATATGAATGTATCTCTCAGAGCCATTAATCTAGTCTACTGTCTATTCAGTGTTGGCCTCTATCACGTATACTCTGTTTGCGATAATTTTTGTACGGAGATTTAGAAACACCACTTCATGGTCGTTTCCCGGTCGTGCTCCGAGTATAGCTTTATGATCTTGAATACATCAACCAGTCTCCCGCTCCTATTCGCCTTATATATTTCACTGATTTCAACGAACATTGTCATAGAGCCCGTCAGCATTGCATAGATGGCTCCCCTAGTTGTTGGCCCGGAGTTGTGGGCCTACCAGTGCAAAGGCCGGTCACCGCAAGCCCAACTTTGACTAGCATCGGGTGTGGTCTGTTACTATGGCATTAATGACCGATAGTCTAGGCGTTGCACACCACGTGAACCTGCAGTTTTCCTCCAGCTGGGTGGTTGGTTGGTCGTTCGAAGACGCAGGTTTACACGCCTTGCATCTGTGAATGCATACAATCACACGGACAAGATAGTCTTACGACGTTTCAGCCCTACACCTCAGCTTAGGCTCAGCGCTGCATGCTATATTCTATTGCTGATGATCCTAAACCCAGGATGGGTCCTTAGAACCTGGGGAAGATTTCGGCGCTTCTGTGGTGCTCTGTGTTCCGGTACCGTCTGTACTTAGATAGACCGGTTTCTGTTGCGGCTGTATGTGGATAGTCGGTCCTGGTCTATCGGATGTTTGGGAACCATGCGGAACATCGGCCGAAGCGGAACGTTGTCTATGTGTCGTGGGGACCGTCATGAACACCTCTCCATCGATATCTCCAGGGTCTAACTGCCTCGAGTTTTTTCGACTCCCGCCATCGGAGCTGTCACCGCCCGTACTGTCTGTTTTGTGTATGTGCACGACACCACCTTCATGTCTGTATTGTAAACCTTGCCTCGTCCACCTCCTCTCTGTCGGCGTGGGTGGGGGTTTGAACGCCGACCCCCTCCTGGCTTCCTGGATGTTTGGTGCGCTAGCCACTCGTAGCTGTCGTCCTAGCTGTGGTGCCCCTAGCTGTCCCTGCGTGCCTCCTTGCGGTGCTGGTTGTTGTTGTTGCTGGGCCGATTCTACGGCTGGTTCGGCTACGGGCACACCTGCATCACTCTCAGCTGTCGATAGTAGTCTCTGTTCCCGGATGTATTTGTTTTTAGCTATGATTCTCTTGCGGTCCCTGGATGTACAAATATAGACACAGAAAAAAGGAGCAGCATTGATAATACTTACATTCTTTGGATGCCTCCATACCCAGCGCTTGGACGCCGGGTGGTGAGGTGTGAGTGGCACGACCCAGATGGTGCGCTTTCCAGTCACGAATAACGAGGAGGCACACAACATTGGAGCAAGGGAATTCCATCTAAATCTTTGAAGGGTCAGGTTGGTAGAGGGCTGTAACTGTATGACCTTGGGTCTTCCCAGACGCTTCAGTAGCTTGATTCCCCGCTTCTACTGTTTGAGAAACTGCACAGTATCGTGATTGAGGCGAAAACTCAGGGGTGTGCACTTAACAGTCCGAGATATTGGGGCAAGAGTGCGCAGATTAGGTGGACAATATTATAGTAGAATGTTGATGAGATGTTGTTCAAGAGTGACAATGGCGGTTGGTCGAATGACATTGCGTGCATGGGCGTGGCTTCCACAGTCTCGTTTCTGTATTGTCACTCCCGTATATGAGACAAGTTTATATGAGCACCTGAGCAGGGTTGCGGCTGTGGGTGCTATCAGCACTCCATGTAAAAAAAAAAAGATCGGTCCAGGGCCCTGATCTCATCATCAAACTAATGAAAAATAAAAATCATTTCCAGTTTTACAGAGTCATAGGTAACATTCACCTGTCCAGCGTGCAAAACATGTTTGCATAATTAACAGTTCAACAGGAATAACGATATAAAAAATGAACACATTAAACCAACTTAAAAGTACACGTGTTAACATTGTGGAGCTTATCAATTTAAAAAGATCACCTTGAAGCTATCATAAAGTGCTTAAATGGACAAATAAGTATGCTACAAATACAACAGTTTGGATAAGTTTATGCTTCCACTGGCAAATATGCATGAATAAACCATACACCCCTGGAGTTAACACTGTGATTGGAGTATAAAGCGTACCTTCTAATACATCAGTAGTCCCATGGGAGGAAATGGGCAAGGTGAAGTCGGTCAATCTTGAAGTACTCATAGATTTTCAACGTTTAAAGGCACTATAGATAAATAACTTTAAAACACACCTTTTTCAGCGGCTTCATTTTTAGACCGCTATCAAATGTACACTTAGAGGCCTGGAGGACTATGTACCGTCAGCATTTTTTTTAAAACTGTGGTCATTAAACCTATAGTATCTTCATGATATGGGCAATTCCACCAGGTTGGTGGAAAACCAAAGCATACGATAAATTGGCGTTTAATCTCAACTCTAATGTTACATTTTATTGGTTTGATTGGTATGATTTATGAAGAAACAATGGGGGGTGCATCATTTCTACCCTAAATTTTGCTTCTGTAATGCAGCTTCAGGAAGATAACACATACATAATACGCCATATGTGGGACTAGGTCCCCACTATCCTGTGAATAAATCTAAGTTTTATGAAAAATTATCATTTTCGTTACAGTTTTTTTCAAGTGAAAAATAGTGGTTAAGCATATAATACTGCAATGCATAAATGTATTGCTTTTCCAATAAAAATCTATTTACGTGAGAAATAACCCCCGAAAATTGTCACTGGCAAAATGTAACGTGAGTACCGATGTTGTTTGTAATTTAACAAAATCGGGTAACCCACTACATTCTTTGCATATAGTCAGTTTGTGACTCTCTGTCAGAGTGCTTGATAAGGTAAACTTTTTGAATGAGAGCTCCACAATGAGGAAATTTTTTCAATTAAGTCTCTTTACAATTTTAATGCATGTCCAAATTTCTGTAACGTGAGTACGCAGACATTTCAATGATTGTCTATGCCGTTCATGTTATTTTCTCAAATTTTATTTTGTACAAATCAGAAAACAAGATGTAATGCTTTGTGATGGCATAAAGACTTTAAATGCTAATCTACCAATTAATAATATCGAGAGAGCTCAACCAAGTGAATCAAATGCCTTCAAATGTAACGTGAGTAACCGTGGAATTGCCCATTATAACTATCATAAAACTATAGTATAGTATTTTTACAGATTCATTAGACGTAATTGTAAAGTTTTATGGTCCTATAAGAAATAGTCGAGCACTCAAAAAGCAAGACATTTTAAAGGACTATGCTGTTTTGCCAATCATACAAGGTCTAAAATATATCATAGGTAAGAAAAGTTAGGAATATTATACATGTAGG
>JZLH01S0527216.1:24260-36484 GCA_001188425.1 Eucidaris tribuloides
ACTCTCAGACTGTCGATAGTAAGTCTCGTTCCCGGATGTATTATGTTTTAGCTATGATTCTCTGCGGTCCGTGGATGTACAAAGAGAAAAAAAAGGAGAAGCATGTTACTTACTTTGCATCCTTCCAGACCCCTTGGAGCCGGGGTGGTGAGGTGTGAGTGGCACGCCCCTGCTTCGCCCCGTCACGATACGAGGAGTGGCACAAACATGGAGCAGGGAATCAATCTGATCTTTTGGGGTCATTTGGGTAGGGGCTGAACTGATGACTCGGGCTCACGATACGTGGAGTGCGCAAACATGGAGCAGGAAATCAATCTGATTTTTTGAAGTCAGTTGGGTAGGGGCTGAACTGATGACCTGGGCTTCTCCAGGAGTCTTATAGAGAAGATCCCGACCGCGATATTGCCTTTTCGGTTGGGCCCTTCCACCTGACCCAAGACCTTCAGCTTGATTCCCCGCTTCATGTTTGAGAAACCACTAGTATCGTGATGAGGCGAATCAGGGGTGTGTCACTTAACAGCCCGAGGAAGGGGCACAGAGTGAGATAGGTGGACAATATTATAGTAGAATGTTGATGAGATGTTGTTCAACACAGTGACATGGGCGGTTGGTCGATTGACATTGCGTCATGGGCGTGGCTCCCACAGTCTCGTTTGTTATTGTCACACCTCGTATGAGACAAGTTATAGGCTATAGGCACCTGAAAGCAAGGGTTGCTGGGGTGCTACAGCACTCCATGTAAAAAAAAATCGGTCCAGGGCCCTGATCTCATCATCAAAACTAATGAAGAAAATAAAATCATTTCCAGTTTAAATAGTCATAGATTAATTTCACCTGTCACATGCAAAACATGTTTGCATAATTACAGTTCAACAGAAATAACGACTATAACAAATTGAACACATTAAAGACACGTGTTAACATTTTGGAGCTTCAATTTAAAAAAGATCAACCTTTGAGCTACATAATAGTGCATAAATGGACAAATAAGTATGCTACAATAGAACAGTTTGGAAAGTTATGCTGCCACTGGCAAAATATGCATGAATAAACATCACCCTTGGAGTTAACACTGTGATGGAGTATAAAATAGCGTACTTCTATACACAGTAGTCTATGGGAGGAAATGGGCGAGGTGAATCCGGTCAACTTGAGTACTCATAGATTTTTACGTTTTAAAGCACTATAGATAATCACTTTAAAACACACCTTTTTCAGGGCTTCATTTTTAGACTCTATCAAAGACACTTAGAGCCTGGAGGACTATGTACCTCACATTTTTTTAAAACTGTGGTCATTAAACCTATAGTATGCTATTCATGATATACTATTATAAAACTATAGTATATAGGGCCTATTTTACAGATTCATCGGATGTAATTGTAAAGTTTTATGGGTCCATAAGAAATAGCGAGCACCCAAAAGCAGACATTTAAAGGGACTTGCTGTTTTGCCAATCATAACAAGTCTAAAATATATCATAGGTAAGAAAGTTAGGATATTATACATGTAGGTAATTCGTATGTACTTAAGTAGACAAGATCACATTGGGTAGATTGTGAAAATGTCTCGTAAAATTATAACTTAAACCCCAATTCTTACATTTCCCCCGCCTACACGCCGATATTATACGTTTAGAAGTATTTGGCCTTCATGGTGTATAGGAGAAACAAAGAAGCGAAACAAGCGATATATACATATTGTAATCATTTCAAGCATATATGCATATATGACCTGGAAGATTCGTGTTGAATTTCCTTCACCTGACGCGCATAATAGAATGCATAACTGCCATATCCAAAACACTTTTAGGTTTAATTGCCACAAGGACATGGGCCTCCAAAGTTGACGCGGTAATTAATTTGATACGACAGGAAACCCCGAGGCAGAATATTTGTCGGTAAAAAAATTGATCCTTGAAAGCTTATCATGGAAATAATACTCCTCCACCAAAGAATTATACATACGCTTGTATACACACACGCGTGCACATACATAATGCGTTTGGATGGAATTATCCTCTTAAAATAAATTCCTTTGAAGCTCTTGTAGAGGGTGTCATTTCAAACCGCCATAGGTTTAGTCTTCCATATTTAATATCAAGAAATCAGATATAAATTCTTAACCTCTCGCTAAGCTTAGATACAAAGAAATAGAAGCAATTGAAAGAACGTATGGAAATTTACTTATTACCACAGTGTCTTCTAGTGAATTTATATAATTCGATTGTAACGTTCAAATGTTATTTTCTCTAAGAAAAAAAATATCCTGTTGATTAATAGATAATTATGTAAATAAGGGAATCCCCTGTCAACAATAAAAAAATAAGTTATCTTTGCTGATATTAAACATATATCAATGAATGAAGTGAGTATTCTACCTTCTGCCCGAAAATTAGAAGGATACACACGCAGACACAGACACAGACATACAAACCGAAAAATTGAAAGTTGTGTATGTTTAACAGTATGTTTATGCTAAGTTTAATGGCTTTGTATGGTGCTTTCCAATACTTTTCAAACATATCCTTGCATTACATATTATGTGTTGAATTATGAATCGATGTTTGCCCCCCCCCCCCATATGTTATTTTGGGTCGCGACTGCCCCCTTGCCACCATAGGATCGACACCCCTGCATGGTGCCAGTGGCATACGTATTATGACGAGGTTTGCGAGTAATCGGCCATACAGGGTTGTTTTGGGACTACATTTAAACCATCGGCGACAGCGAAAGAAGGGATTTTATTCTCTATAACGATAGATTAATTATCCTTAAACAATTCGAATATAAACAAAAAGTAAACTTAATCATGCTTTTCCACCACTTGGGAATGTAGGCTTTACCATTTGATAAACAGTCATCTACCCATTGAATTGTGTCTATCATGGGTCACTTATGTTAAAAGCCCAAAGGCTAACAATACCGATGGGCCAATCGCACATAAAAGATACACACCAGGGGTCTTGTACTTTCTCTTCACTTAAACCGTTAATAACCCTTCATAATAAAATATTACAAAATTATACGGACTTGAATTTTTTTTATTTTTTATTTTTTTATTTTATTTTTTTTTTGGGGGGGGGGGGGTTGAAAATAATACAAATTAAACAAAGCCTGTAGGCTACTTCTCTTAAAATTTTGGAATTAAACAACGGCATCAGTAAGACGCTGTGGCTGAAAACAAACAAACAAACAAAAACAGTGCTAAAAATGTCAACATGTAATTCAAATACATCATTTAATTTGAAAGTAATGTTATTTATACCACGTTTAGTAACAAAATAATGATTATTTGAATTTTGGTTGAGACTTTTCTTTTTAATTTACTCAAACAAGAGACCTACATGTACAGGTATAGAACTGGGTGATTATCTGTTTACAACAGGTATTAAATGCGCGACGATTTTATAGAAAAATACAAATTAGAGCTGGTACATGTGAAGTGTACTTTTTTACCTACTGTGTACTTTTTTACCTACTGCATATTGAGGATTTAATCTTGTTTAAATAAAATAAAATCCCGCCTCGATTTTAAGTCAACTTCATGCTACTGCAATTCTCTACGCAAACATGCTTAAAGAATGTGTTGTGTAAAAAAAAAAGTTAAACAAAAAGGATGTCCTTTCTAACAACAAAATATTTATGGCAATGTTTTATAAATTTTAAATGTTACAAGGAAACTTGTCATGTTCTTTATTAAGGATGACAAAAAAAATCCAAGAATCCACAGAATTAATGTGCATGCTCTGCCCCACTTCTCCAAAATGTGACAAAAAATATTATCCCAAAGATACTGTGTTGTGAAATTGTGCCAGCAACACGTTAAGAATTAAACATTGGTCGAGTTGGAATCACGTACAAGACAGCTTGAGAACATCACGTGTCCATCACGTGTCCATCACGTGGTATCGGCACGACTTGTGTCTATACGGTCCGATTTACAATTAAATTGACAAAGATATATTAATGAACCAGTGTGACGTTGATGAAAAAATATATCAAAGTAGAAATAAATTTCTATTATTCATTTACCCATGTGTATTACATGTACGATTTTATGTAATAAAATGTATTTGTTTAATGTCGTTTAATTTATTTGTGTAGTTACTGAAAGTCAATAATATACACAATATTCAAAGAGTATTTCAAATATAATAGAAATAAATGTATTCAATTTAAGATAAAATAAAAAAAAGATATTCAAAAAAAATCAACGAACTTACTGATACATAAATCGGAGATAACTACCATTTATGTGTAGCATCTTTTAATTACAGGAAATGTTTCAACAATTTCTTTCTGCATAAAAGTGTGAGATCTGCCTACATGTGTTCATTGAAAGATTGCTGTAGTCATGTCAGGAAACAAATTTGGACAAAATACTGAGTATTTATTTGATTTCACATAATATACCGATTATTTAACTGGGTGTTCAATGGACATTTTATGCAACTGTCGTTAAAAAAGCTGTAGAAATGCACAGGCTACACGATAGCATTGTGATATAACAAATACATGTACCACTTGCAAATTTAGTTTAATAATGTTAAGTCCTTGCAGTTTCATAATACAGTAACGAAGCATTGTTTTGAATAACACGTTATGTATTCGTCCCAGGGTCACGCTAGATTTATATTACGAATGGATGGCATATGAAATATCTTCAGAAAACTTTCTCCTCTGTTCATCTGTTTCCAAAAATATATTATAGCATGCCAGTACCATCCACAGAGTTTGTTTCCGTTTCAACAAATTACACAGACAATCCATCAGAACAGCAATTCTTCATGCGAAATTAATTCGGAGAAATACCATTATATCTGAATTGCGCGACCTTTGAGGAACCCCACCCTAGTTAACAATGTGCAGCATGCGCACCTTATAATAAGTGGCATAATGGAAAATACATTTTTTTTGTATAATGAAGTAAAATGAACATTGTTACGGGTGTGTGTGTGTGTGTGTGTGTGTGTGTGTGTGTGTGTGTGTGTGTGTGTGTGTGTGTGTGTGTGTGTGTGTGTGTGTGTGTTTTGTGTGCGTGTGTGTATGTGTATGTGTATGTGTATGTGTATGTGTGTGTGTGTGTGTGTGTGTGTGTGTGTGTGTGTGTGTGTGTGCGTGTATGTGTGTGTGTGAGTGTATACGATGAACAGGTATAGACTGCGTCTTCACAACGTCTCAAATAAATACCTGGCCAGAATTTCACAAATTTACCCAGTGTATAATAAACTCTTTACATGTATTTGTTTATACCCATCCCTGCATATTTGTACAAACTACTGCCAGTATAAAGTACTGTCAGACGTCAAAAAGTCACTGGTGAGAAATTGTGCAGACCATTATTCATGCAGTATAGTCTTGTATGTCAGCGAGTATTGCTCGTTAAATGTCACTCTATGTAATCATTGTTCATATCTCATGGCTCCTTTGAAAGCACATACTAGCTGTGCATTCTATTATTACACGTGTTTTCTCGCCAACAGGTCCGGTGGCAAATATTTGAAAGAAAAAGAGTTAACCATTGTCAACTCTAATCTCGTTGATCATGAAAGCTGCATTAGGCAATAATTTAATATTGGCCCGACCTTCGTTCACTCTGACATTTTCCAGGTAGGTGTTTAAGCACATCCCCCTATCCCTATTCTGTGGATCAAGTCAATATTTGAACCACGTCTTCATCAACGCCTCGGAGAAATAAAAAAAGAAAAAAAAGGTGATTTTACAAACTCCGACAAGCACGATAATTGATCGAAATCCTACCTGACATAGGATAAAATAGTAAAGCTATCGTACACTTTTGTCGAAACGACAATGTTTCAATCTTTCGTAATTATTTCATTGTTGCTTCAAACCTACGCAGAATGTTTTGAATGATGTATTGTGACTTTTACATAAATCAGGGATCATAATATCATTTTGTACATTTCTTGTGGCAAAATTCCAGGGTCCCACAAATTACCGTATTCCTGTATGATTTATTAAGCAATCTTACGAGATGTGAAACGGTTCAGACAGTGCGATTTTAGGACAATGTCAGACTATGAAACACCATCACCTTATACACGGTCTTATGATTTTTAACCACCCTTTCACTCTTTTATTTATTTATTTGTTTTTTTTTGGGGGGGGCAGGTCAAAATGCTATTTAAAGCAAATTTACGAGATATGAAACGTTTCAGAGAGCGCAATTTTCAGGGCATTATTTGTGTCATTCTATAAGACATAATGAATTTGTTCACATCATATCAATGCTATACTGTTTATTGCCTAGCTTAACCACCAGTCCACTCTTGGGAGGAGTGGGGGGGGGGGTACTGGGTAGCCAAAATGATTGTTGTGATAAAGAATTATTTACAGGGAACTCGTATGACTGCCTACTGCGTCACGTGATGTCGTTTGTTAAATGAGCTCACCAATGAAATATTTTGAAAGTGATTAAAAATCTTTGGCTAGCGCACAACGGAACACTTAACTATATTACGAAAATGGGCCCTGGAACTATTTAGTGTATAACCTTCAGAGAAAATGAAGGATGTAACATGAATATTATCATTGCGTATGGTAATAGTCATTGGGGTGCTGAAAAAAATATGCATGCATTTTGCTGGAAGTGAAATTGGTACACGTGTATAGTTGCATGTAAATCAGGGTTGGGTTACATGACAGTTTCAGAGAATTACTGAAAGTTACAACTCCAAACTTGCCTGTTAAATTACTTCCCCATGACGCCGCCCATGGTCGAAAGTGATAATGTCTTTAAAAAAAAAGGTCATAAAACATTCTTTTTCATAACAAAAGATCTGTATTCATGCACCGTTTCAATATTTTAATTTAAATCCATCATCCCATCAGACAACCAATTTTGTTTTTTCTTGTAACTGATTGCATACAAAAGCTAACGATAATTGCTCCCAAGTTTGTGATAGTGATTAAGATGATGATTGATACTGGTTAATAATTCATCATTCGAATGTGTTTAACATTTGGCAGGTCCCCATATTGAATTTCCATCACATCATTCAATGTTCTCTTCTATTTTGGAAAACCAATTTTAAAGGAACATTCTAGTAGTAAACCGGTCATTTGTCTGATTACTAATACTGTAGTATGATAATAGGTCCATTGTATTAAAACTGGGACAGGTAGTGATACGGAAAGAATATCGGATAGATATTTGAGAATTTTCATGAAAATAAAGTAATGAAACATTAGGCTTTAAGTAAGGGGAATCAAAACAAATGTAAAAGTTTAGAAAGTAAATAGATTCATGAAAAAAAGTAGACTACAGCTTGTGAAAAAAAAAAAATATAACGAGTCTTCTCCTCCCCACTAGCCTAGCATAGGGCTACATGCAATTAAATTAGCAAGATTAGCAATTAACAGTACATGTAGTACATGTAATAACATATTAATAACATATTAGTTTCTTCTGTTGAGGTTTTTTACCATAATATTCATAGGTAGTTATTCATGGTATCTATTTATTTCTCTTAAAGTACCCTTTGTGAACATTTAATACAACAAAGATATAGACCGATATTGAATATTATTGTCGTAACCTATACACAGTCTCATCACCCAGTTTTCCATTAATGATATAGACGAATCTATTTAAACCCTATAACATTAAATCCTTGAAATCCTTGCTCAACAACATCCATAGAATTCTATTTTCACTAATAAAACGCGGCGATGCGGGGCATGAAAGCCTTAAATTGGCACAATACACGTGAATCCTATATAGCAAAACACATCGCCCTGAACAAAGAGGTATGTAGGTTAGTTTGTCATTCTAACCCGGTATGTATGCATCCGAGGTTTTCAATGTATGCATTATTTCTTAAGATGCAGCGCCTCGTATATACCCGAACGACCGAAATCGAGATGCATGCTATTCAAACATCGATCTTCGTAAATATCAGAGCTCCTGAGAGAGACACAGAGAGACAGAGCATCGAGGATGAGGATGCTATTCAACCCTGTTTCCAGGGTAGCAGGAAAAGAACATGTGAGAGAGAACGACTGTGTATGTGTTGTTTGTGTTAAATGCATTGATAACCGTCCATAGGCTGCATGTCAAACCCATCCTCCTCCCAACCACAGATTAAACGAATGAGAAAATCGTCACATTCAACCTCATATTTTCTATTTAATGAATGTAACACATGATTTTGAAATAGACTTGTGTTGAATTGCAGCTACACGTAAGACAAAAACACTGAATGAATATAATGATAGAATGCGACGTGATTGTAATTAATTACTACTAACTTTAGCTCTATCACAGGTATTGTGATTAGCAATTGTTTTACATCCGAAATGTCAAGATTCAATAAGCTTATATTGTAAAATATACCTATTTATATACAGTCGTGCATATAGATAAAATGTTTAAGGTAGGCCCTACATACAATGAACTACGTGTTTGATGCCTTTAAGTTATATCAGGGGATGTAATTGTTCCAGCTTACACGTGTAGGCGTTGCCAAGTCCTGAGATATGTCTCGACTGCAGCATCCTCAACTCGCAGATGCGCATATCTTTTCTACAATAGCACAGACGTATAATGAACCACGCAAATACCTGCGGTAAATCTTGAGCATACAATTAAATTACACTGATTATTATGAAACCGAACGTTTGCAAGTGCTAATTTGGTTGAAGCATTCGACAATGCTAAATACTGAGGTGTGTGAACCACTTACATTATCGCTCTGTAGGCCGAGTAGAGACATGCAAAAAGGAAAGCCGACGCCACAGTCGCGCCCAGTACAACGCCTGCAATAAAACCCGCCTCACCAGTCATGGTTTCCAAAATAAATCGTCCGATAATAGTTTTTGTTGTCTTATTTTTCCACGTACGTCTACTACCACCACTTTTCTCAATACAGAATGTTTATCTTCGGCTTGCAAATATTCCAGCAAAAAATATCCACACGGTGCATGCAATGTACCGCATAACAGGTTGCCGATGTGTAGCATGCAATCACCATGCTGACACGAGGAAGATAGCGATGCGACTCAGGTGAAATCAAACACACAAACTCACTCCGCGTTGTCGTCTGAATCGCCTCTTCACGTACGCACGGCGGAGAATCTGCATTATGATTAGATTTTTTCCCGCTCTCGGCTCCCGGGTATGTCGTGTGCTGCACGCATACTGTCTTGCTAATGTCGTGTATTTGAGCAAGTAAAGCGGGCGAGACGTGACTGGACGGCCGTGCAACATGTCTCCCGTGACGTGTTCCGCGTGTTTCGGGATCACGTGATCTTCTTTATAATGTTTCCTATTTCGCCGTGCTTGTAAACGCACGTTGGCAACGTACTGTCATCTTCAGTAGATGAGGAATCACTATATTGGCTACTTGGGTTAATTGATGAAAGAAACTGCTGGAAGAAAATGAAACAACGGGTGTATCTCTCGATGTTCATTCAAACATAGGCATACATACATACATGTACATACATACCTGCATACATACATACATACATACATACATACATACATACATACATACATACATACATTATGTATGTATGTGCACAAACATCCACACACGTACACACACAAACACACACACGCACACACAGACAGGCAAAGTGGCAGACATTTACACATGCACTCACGTGTGCGTTTGTGTGTGTGTGTGTGTGTGTGTGTGTGTGTGTGTGTGTGTGTGTGTGTTCGTGTGTACGGTCACGTATGCATATTATAAAAGGACAATAATATAACATTTATTAACCATTACGTTAAGGTTCCATACGGGTACTTTCGGAGTGTTTTTATGTTGATTCGACTGAAGAAAATTGATGCTATATCAATTTAATTTAACGAACTATTTACTTCGTAATGGATTGACCTGCTAAATAAAGTATACTGTCCTGTCCTTCACCCTATCGTTGTTTTGTTTGTGTTTATTTCATTCGAGCATCATAAACAGTACATGCATTCTTATTGTGTAATTCGAACATAATTAGTCTCCGGAGATTTTGTTCCCTTTGTCGATAAAACCTAACTTAAAATTGAATTTGCTTTTGAATAAACTATCTGTATATGTGCATATACATGTGTGTCTATGTGTGTGTGTGTGTGTGTGTGTGTGGTGTTGTGTTGTGTGTGTGTGTGTGTGTGTGTTGTTGTGTGTGTGTGTGTCGTAAGTGTGTGTGTGTGTTGTTGTTGTTTGTTGTTGTTGTGTGTGTGTGTGTTTGTGTGTACGTGTGCGTTTGTGTGTACGTGGCTTGGGTTGGGGGACAATGCCATTAAACCAGTCTCTATTATAAAATCCATTAATGTTTTCGAAATTGAGATGAGATGAAAGTCAGATATTACAGTGAGGGAGGGGGGGGGCAATGTCTTTAAGTGACTCCAAAATTTCTTTATAATGTTCAAACACTGTCTTTGTGACCTGATGATCCCCTTTCTATTTCCTCATTTTTATTTTTCTCGTTAAATTGATGTACCATAAAGCACGGCATGTGAAGGTAGAGACCCCTCATTCGATTCCTAATGACGGAAGGTTTTGGTTTCATAGTCTTTTTTAAATGAATATAAGAATTAATACCTTGTAATGTCTAATATTACCTGTGGATACTTTCAGTTTATAAGAGGTATTGTTTCACTACTCTCCTCTTGTAATTTCTGCAATATTTATTGATATTATAAGCTGTTGATCTAATCACATAAAATTAACATAACGATGATATTGATATACATTGACATTATGCAAGATTATGATTATCGTTCGTTGGTTTAAAATACCTGGATATTCTTAGACCTATATCGTAACACATGATATAATAATTGCAGATAGGTGACCCTTTAAAAAAACTATTTATTTTTTCAAAATACCTTCAGGTTAATGTGAAAAGAACACATTTTAAGCATGTCACTTCAAATGACTCCATGTCACCGTGTATTAGCAACAGACATTTTGTTAACTTGACATGTTTATGTAATATAATCAGCTGATTTTCATTCATATTATTACAAAAATAGTTATACCGTTATATTGCTACCATTATACGTAATTAGGGGTTTTCTGGATAGCTTAGAATTCATTCCGCACTGCATTAATAGCCTATTAATAGTAACACAATTCATATTG
The DNA here is from genome assembly GCA_001188425.1 of Eucidaris tribuloides. Lineage (NCBI taxonomy): Eukaryota > Metazoa > Echinodermata > Echinoidea > Cidaroida > Cidaridae > Eucidaris > Eucidaris tribuloides. The sequence goes on from JZLH01S0527216.1 coordinate 35,368, forward strand.
CAATTTAATCACAGCCTATAAACCATTATACCAATGCATTACTGTATTAGTCGTTGATATTAGCAGACCCGTTTGTCTTTTAGACGATGACATACGTAAATGATATTGAATTCGTTATAGTAATAACACCACGTTGGAAAAGAAATCATACAATCACGCATTATGAACCTAGCGCAATATAGACCGGTTGAATTTTGGAGATTTAAAATTGTTTTACAAAATATCACTTGTGCAAAATATTGATACGGGCTGCTTATAGACCATGATCTTTCAATAGTATAGGCACACCCCGTTTCACACCTTTAAGTGTATTTGCAGAATCGCCATCGATTATAACTTAATCCGTCGTACAATAATTTGCGTTGGTTGTGCCGCAGTACAATAGAGACATCCTATCTTTGACGCATGCACAATTTCATCAAGTTAAGGACGTGATGCATAAGAGCATTAAGCGTCCATTTTGGCGTTAATTAACCTCTTGCCCATTCCACTAATTATTCATTTTATTCCATCGTAATTAACATACCGGACATTAACAAAGAGTCCTGAAGGGTGACAATCACGCAGCTAATAATAATGTTACAACACTTTTCTTTTTAATTATGATGTACACACCTACAAGCTCTCTGTCCGTTTATTGCAAACTGTCATTGGGCTATTTTTATGTCTGTTGGCGGTATAGGTTTTTAGCTCGCGAGTGAGCACTGGCGTTCCCGCCTTAATTTAGCTTAAATGTCTATTGTTGTCAATCGATCGGGACCTTTTCCCTTGTTGATATCGGAGCTAGGGGAGTGTTTTTGAGTCAGTCGTTTTATCATCGATTGGTTTTGACAAGTAGAGTGGACCTCCAAATAGCAAAACAGTCATATCAGTTGCAGGTGCATTTCAGATTGAATATTTTCGATCCTACACAGTATTTCTATTGAATATTATATTACGAACAACCTACCATCACCACCACCACCACCACCACTACCACAACAACAACAATATTAAGACCAATAATGATGATAATAATAATAATAATAATAATAATAATGATGATGATGATGATGATACTACTACTACTACTACTATTACTACTACTACTACTACCACTACTAAGAAGAAGAAGAAG
>JZLH01S0527293.1:13381-29566 GCA_001188425.1 Eucidaris tribuloides
AAACGGCCCAGTCAAGTTATTTAATTGTACTTTTGGTGAAGATATGTATATATGAGGCCACCAATAAACTGAATCAGATTTTGGGAGCTCAAGCTCACGCTGGCCGTAAATATGTCTGATTGGGCTCATTACTTGTTGATAACTTGCAGTCATGACTGGTCCGATTTTGATTTAATTTGGAGAAGTATCTTAATATAGGCACCAATTTAACTGGAGACTCGATTTTGGAGTTGAAGCGTCGTGATCAAAAGGTCACCAAGGCCTACATGTCCGAATTGGAGCTTATTGGTCACAGATAATTTAAGAAGCTGTTAAATTGCCGATTTTACTGTAACTTGGTCAAGGGTCACATTGGTACTTGATGCTTTTCATCTAATTGGTTTGCTACCATCTGTAAGCTGGAAGCTTTTCAAATTTCATCAAATTGGATTGGAGTGCGGACTGCGGAGGCTATAACCATCGACTGCGCGCAGCAGTCGACACGCGTCTAGTTTAAATATATTTTTATGCCTCTGCAAACGAAGTTGCCGAGGATCATGTTTTCGCGTTGTCCGTGCGTGCTGTGCGTGCGTGCGATGCGGTCGCGTGCGTCCGTCCGTTACGGATCTCGTTTACCGCGCATAACTTTTAGAACCCCGATCGGATGTTGATGTAAACTTAGGACCAAGTATGTTTATGAGGCACCAATGAACATGTATTAGATTTGTAGAGCTGGAAAGGTCAAAGGGTCAAAGGTCACCTGGTCTAAAATATGTTCTGATTTGGGCTCCAGTTACGCGATAATTGAGAACGGCCAGTTGAATTTTTCAGTGTAACGTGGTCTGTGAAGTATGTTATTATGCATGGCAATCAATGAAATCTGGATTAGATTTTGGGAGTCAAAGGGTCAAATGTGCGTCACGGACTTGAATATGTTGATTTCCGGCTCGTTACGCGATAACTTGATCGAGCGGGACTGATCGGTATTGTTCATGTTACCTTGGTTAAGGTATGTATTATGACGGCACCAATGGAATCTGATTAGATTTTGAGCTTGAAATGGTCAAGGTCATAGGTACCGGGTCTGAAAGATATGTCTGATCTGGGCTCGTTACCGCGGATTAACTTTAGCAACGGGCCAGTTGAATTTTCATGTAACGTGGGCTGTGAGTATGAATTATGAGCCGACCACATGAACTGATTAGATTTGGAAGTCAAAGTCAAAGAGTTCAAAGCGTACCGGACCTTTAATTATGTCTGATTTGGGCTCGTTACCGCCGATAACTGAAGCGGTGCTGGTCGGATTGCGATGTGTAACGTGCGGTAAGTATGTTATTATAAGGCAACCAATAAACTGCATTAGATTTCTGGAGCTGAAAAGATCAAAGTTCAAAGGTCACTGGGCCTAAAATATATCTGATTTGGGCTCGTTACCATGTATAACTTGAGAACAGCCAGTCAGATTTTTATGTCACTTGGGTGAAGTATGTATTATAAGGCACAATGGAACTGCTCTAGATTTTTGGAGCTGAAACGTCAAGGTCACCAGGCCTTAAATATGTCTGATTTGGGCTCGTTACCGTGATTACCTGAGAGCGGCTGCTGGGATTTGTCATGTAACTTAGGTGAAGTATGTATTATGAGGCACCAATGAACTGATTAGATTTTGGAGCTGAAAGCCTCAAAGGTCAAAGGTCACCGGGCCTAAAATTATGTCTGATTTTGGGCTTGTTACCGTGGTAACTTGAGAACAGCCAGTCAAGATTTTTATGTCACTTGGGGTGAAGTATGTATTATGAGGCACCAATGAAACTGTGTCTAGATTTTGCGAGCTGAAAGGTATCAAAAGGTCACCAGGCCTAAAATATGTCTGATTTGGGCTCGTTACCGTGATTACTGAGAGCGGCTGCTCGGATTGTCATTGTAACTTAGGGCTGAAGTATGTATTATGAGGCCACCAATGAACTGATTAGATTTTGGAGCTGAAGCTCAAAGGTCAAAGGTCACCAGGCCTAAAATATGTCTGATTTGCGGCTTGTTACCGACTGGTAACTTGAGAACAGCCAGTTGGATTTTCATGTAACGTGGGTGAAGTATGTATTATAAGCACCAATACAAACTGATTAGATTTTGGAGCTGGAATAAGCCGGTCAAAGGTCAAAGGTCACCGGGCTTAAAATATGTCTAATTTGGGCTCGCTACCATGATAACTTGAGAACGGCCTGTCAGATTTTTATGTTACTTGGGTGAAGTATGTATTATGAGGCACCAATAAACTGATTAGATTTTGGAGCTCAAAGGTCACCTGGCCTTAAATATGTCTTATTTAGGCTCATTACTGTGATAACTTGAGTATGACTTTTCTGATTTTGATGTAACTTGGGAGAAGTATCTTATATAAGGCACAAATTTACTGATTCGATTTTGGAGTAGAAAGGTCAGAGGTCAAAGGTCACAAGGCCTCATGTCCGAATTGAGCTCATTGTCACGATAATTTAAGAACTGCTTAAATTGGATTTTACTGTAACTTGGTCAAGGGTCACATGGGCTTATGCTTTTCATCTAATTGGTCTTGCTACCATGGTAACTTGAAGCTTTTCAAATTACATCAGTTGGATGGGAATGCGGACTGCGGAGGCATACCCATCGACTGCGCGCCGTCGAACTGATCTAGTTTAACGACTTAAACAAGTACATGTATACATGTATGTAGGACAAAACTCTGTGAGAGTTGAGTTTCCCTATATTTTTTATGGGTCTTTTGAATGAGCAAAACACATATAAAAGTGCTGTTTTAAGCCATTGAATATGAATTAGCATATTCTTGGCATTAGTTTGACATTTTCTCCCCAAAACACTGAGTTTGTAATTTGTATATTTTGGGTCTGCTGAAGAAAAAAAAAAAATTGTGACCTTTTTTTCACATTTTACGGTCGGTCGCTTGAGGGAAACATAACACTTTTTTTAGGCCTAATATTGTGTGTATTCTGTCTTCAAAAAAACTTAAACTTGAAAATTATTATCCTTGTTTTAATCCCATTTCTAACACTTCGTTATGAATGTGCATGCCATGATGCTCTCAATTACGGAACACATTTCTTGAATTTAAAGTTTGAAATCCTGCACGAGAACTAATACATTACTTTATAAAAACTTCTTAGAAAATTTGGTCAACCACCCTCTATATAAAGTGTTCTTGCAAACCATGACTGGGTATTTGATTTCTGACTTTGTTTAATCCTTGGCTATTTTTCATGAACTGGAAATGAGAGTGATTGAAGTAGCAAAAAATAAAAAATAAGAAAATGAAATAAATTAATAGATAAATAAATGTGGGTCAACAGTGTTTTTCACATTTATTAACCCCTTGCACGCAAATGTTACAATTGTGCACAATTAAATTCAACTATCGTAATAACTAGTTTTTTCCGTTATGTTTGTACTAGAAAAGCTAGCAAATGGCCATGTTTATCAACATCTACAGAATGAGGAAAACAAGTAGAGGCAGTGATTTTCCATTTTAAAAAAATGGTCTTTTCAGTTTCCGAACACCTGTTATTCCGTTTCAACTTAATCTAAAAATGGAAATTCAATTTTTGTCATAGAAAATGTACTCAGCAAAAACATGAATTTCATTTTGCAAAGGTGAATTCCATTAATTTTCACATGAAAAGTAAAGAACCAAACCGGACTTTCTGTTTCGATTTACCGGTAAACGGAAAATCACTGTCCTGAAGCAAGATTTAAGGAAAATATCAAATAACAATCATCGATATTTTCCCCTCAGAATTAATTCAGCACGCAAAGACTCGAAGAGTTAAAAAAAAAATATGTACCCTGGTCCTTGGTATCGGTGATGAGGATTTTCATGAATTAATCATGTGAAATGATGCTTCTGCCAGCATTTAGGTAGATTCTGACACCAAAAAAAAAAGGAAAATCGATGCTAGATACTGAAATTGATGTCTGATCTTCAAACTATACAAATTAGGGCACAAAATTACTGCTTGAGTTTTACAGCCATGGCATGGACAAACTGATTATGAGTTCTGAATTTCAAGATTAACCGACTTTCTATTTCCTGTCAATATTGCACAAGATATATTGGTAAACTCCACTTAAAAATGATTTCAATATATTATTCTTATTTTGTAAGGAGTTCTTTCCAATAAGTTGCCCTAAATTTCAAGGCGGTCGTCTTCTTTTCCTGTGAACCCTTTACCTTCTGACACACAAATATTCATATGCCCCCCCCCCCATCAAACTTCTAGCATCACTCATGTGCTCCTGAAATATTGTGATAGAGTAAAGACATCTGTTCACACACACACACACACACACATACTGGTAAATGCCGTAAAACAAGGACATCGAAATGTCAGAAAATACACAAATTCTAAACGTGGACACCATGCACCGGGATTCAGAGGGTAAACTTGTGGACATCTGGGTATAAGTTAGAAATTGGATGGGGAACCGTGGACAAATGGAGGACAATTCTAAACATGCTTTTAAATGTATATTGAGGCCATTTACAACCATTTGGTATAGACAGCCAACCGTGGACAGTCCATGGTTGGGGGGTGTCCACGGTTTGAGTGCGAACTTTCCCTTGGGTGTCCAGTCGTGTTATGGCAAAAAAATATGCGCGCACACACACACACACACACGCACATGCACACACAGACACACACAGACACACACACACACAGACACACAGACACAGTACACAGACACACAGACACACACACACACAGAGACAGACAGACACACACACACACACACGACACACACACACACACACACACACACACACACACACACACACACACACACACACACACACACACACACACACACACACACACACACACACACACACACACACACACATACACCCCAAAGCCCCCATAACACAAAATTGCTCTTATTCTAATCTTTTATTTTTTGCAGAATATAAATTGCTAATTTCCAATCATTCCTGGATTTGCATATATTCATACTTGTAAAGTGTGTATGTGTACACTGTCGAATATCAATTAGTCTAAATGACATTTTATATTCAAAGGCAAATTTCACCCTGACTTGAAGTTGGTTTTAATAAAAGCAAAAAAATTAGAAAAAACATATTAATGAAAGTTTGGCGAAAATCCACCATAGCATAACAGAGTTATGAAGTTTCAAAGTTTTAATTTTGTGACGTCACATGCGAGCAGCTCCCCACTTGTCATGTAATATTAATTCCATAATTTACCATTTTTTAATGGTTCATGATAATTGAATGGGGTTTTTTCATACAGTAGAAGCCTGTATGAAATAATATTTCTGATAATGAATTGTCTGCACAGGTAAAATCATTTTCAAATTTTTGGGAAAAACGGCACTTTTATGGAATTTATATTGCATGACATATATGGAGCTACTCACATGTGAAAATTTGAAACTTCATAACTCTGTTATTCTTTGGTGGATTTTTGCCAAACTTTCATTGATATGTATCTCTCATTTTCTGCTTTTATTGAAACCAACTTGACATCAAGGTGAACTGTGCCTTTAAACAACATGAAGTGTTAATAAATAAGGGTGTTGATGTGTAAGACACCCAAGCATACTTCACTGAATTTATTGATGGAATAACATGATTCTACTTTGTTTTCTTGTACTTTCATCAGCTTCTCTAATTGAAGATAAAATGAACCAACTACTGAAGAACCTTCCAGAACCAAGACCAACATTAAAGGTAAAGTAAGATTGAACATTTCCCTGTGTGGACAAATTGAATGAATGAATTAGTGTATTCATTTCACACCAACATCATTCAACAATATTTACAATATTTATGAAATTGAAAGTATTCTGCACATGTATCAATAAAATATAACAATAGTGAAGTGTACAATATTCAGTGAATAAACACAAACTTCATGTTTTGCAAGGTAAATTGTTCTGGGGGGGGGGCACTGTCATTACAACGTGTACACTGTGCGTGTCAAAAAACACGTAAAAAGGCTTGTTGTTCACGGTTGGGCGTTGTGCGCGCGTACAGTGAAAAGGGTATCAAAATCGCCAAAATCAGGAAAAAAAGGTATACTTTTAACAAAAGATTGACTTGGAGAGGGTACCTTTTCAGACTTGAATACTTGTTTAGGGTATTCTAAAGAAGGTTGACTTTAAAAGGGTATCTTTTTAGACTTGAATACTTGTTTAGGGTATTCTGAGATCGAAGGATAATTACTTGTTTAGGGTCCATTTTGAAAGTCCATACATGCGCATGGTGTACACCTTGCAATGGCAGTGCCCCCCCCCCCACCCAGGAATTGTTATAATATGATGAAAGGTACTGGCAAAAGGGAAGCAGGGAACTGCTTTAGTATTCTTTCCATTTAAACAAGATCACACACACAAAAGCCTAAATAGCAATTACCAAATAAAAACAAAAACAAAAAAATATACATGTATACGGAAACCGGAAATGATCAGAGACTTTGAAAATGTACTGGCAAACTGAAAATTTATTGCAAAACATTTGGCTATATTATTGTGATTTTCTGTCATCGTGTACATTTGATAAAATACTTACACCATGCAGTGATGATGAGAAATAGCCCCCTCTGTAGTTTGTTGAGTGAAAGTTTTCAGAAAACTTCTAGTGCCAGTAGCACTACATGAACTTAAAAGGCAACAATACAATGTATCATTTGTGTAAGTTTTCTGTTTCCATGAAGTAAGAAACTGCAATTCCTAAAATCATGTAAAACCTTATGTGGTTGATACATGTGCTTTCAACTTTTTGGTTGTATTGTCAGTAGGAGTGGCTCATGAGAAAACCTATTAGTTTGTCGATGACGGAATGTTCGAGAGCTGGGTGTCTTCAGGAAACCAGATCGATTATCCGTCTTTAATGAGCTATTAAGTCTCCGACAGATGCCCGCGTCGTTAATCTGTGATATCCCATGATGCACCGGTTGCTTGTGTGTCTGCATCATTCCCAGCACCTGGTTGTCTGGGAGCCCGAACGCAAACAAGCTTGTCGTGTTCCCGCTAATAGCGGAAGACGAGAAACACGGCAGGGACCCTCCCAGGGGGCATTGTGGGATATTAGTAATCGGGAACATGCGCCGGGCCACTCCAGAACGGGTAACGATTTCAGCGAAAGTTTATCCAGTGTATTAGGCTAACGTTTCCGAAGACGTTCGCGTATGTGTCACTCAACTCAGCCGGCTTACAATAAAACACAGGGGACTAACATGCACGGAAAGTGGAATGTTGGTGATGCTTAGAAAAATACAGAATGTACTTGTATGTTGTGTTTTCTGGGGTTTTTTGTGTCATGAATAGAACATGGAACATAAGATAAAATGTTTAGTTGGGGATACCAGGCCATACCTTAAGGAGTCAATCACTGCTTGAATCTAGAAGTTTAGCTTGTTCATTTGATATTTCCTTATGCCTCAACCCCAAAGGACCAGAGGTATTATGTTTTCTGGGTGTCTGTCTGTCTGTCTGTCTGTCTCTCTGTCTGTTCATCTGTCAGTCTGTCTTATACTCTAATCTTGCTTTCACAATATCTGGAGTAACTGTGGGTGGATTTTGATCATAATGTACTTGGCGCAGATGTGCACCATGAGGTGTAAATGGAACTGATTTGATTTTGGACAAAATTTACTAGGGGTCAAGGGTCAAAGGTCAATTCAAATTTTTATCTCTAGACATGGCTCATTATGGAACATGAAATTGAACAATAAAACTTGTAGATTCTGATCTTCAAGGTCAAAGATTGTCAGGTATGAGCCTGTGAGACAATAAAAAAATGAGATGAAACTGGAAGGTCATGGTTGAGCAGGGACTTAAAATAGGAGCCAAAGGGCAGAAGCATACCCTCTGATTTATGCTGTGAAATGGAATTGGCCCGATTCAATGAAACTGAGTCCCATATGCTGTATCTCTCCAAGGAATGTCTAGTATATTAAAGACTGTGTTTAACATTGTGGAAGCCCCATTGAAAAAAAATATCAAACTTTGATATCTGACCTACATGATATTGTTTGAATGGCAACTCTCCAGAACACAAAACCTTAGACAGTTGTGACACTTACCCTCAGCAAGGTCCTTTAATTAGTAAATTTCTGTAAATTTCACGTCTTTGCAACATTTTTCCTTAGAACAAGATCTCCAAAACAGCTACAGGGGGAGGAGCTTATTGGTTAAAAAAGTGCATAAATTAATATGGCGTGATTATCATGCATCGGGCGGCATGCATCGGTCACGTCAGGTCAGCTCGAGGCCAGTGCATGTGTGATCTGATTGGTTGGCAAGAACTGACAGTTCCCCCCAAATCATTTTTAACTTATTCCTGTTAGTTGCCGGCTACATCTTCCTTTAAACTGGAAACATTGTTTAATGATGTCTTTAATGTCGTATTGAATTACCCGACCACTGATGAGCATTTTACATGTCTTCACAACTGATTCAGATGTTTTAAAGATGAATTTTAATTTGTACTTGTTTTTAAAAGTGTTATCCATGGTTAGTTCACTTTTTCACAACTGATTCCTACGTACAGATGTTTTAGAAATGAATTTTAATTCATGCTTGTTTTTAAAAGTGATATCCATTTTTACTGTTAGTTCACTCTGAGCTGCTGCTACTGTAGTAACCCGCAGCAATGAAATGACTGAGGCACATGTAGGCCCATTCAACTTTATGCAACTAGCAGAGACTGTACAGTATTTGGATCAATTGTACAAATTACCTTGCTCTCGCATGTATCTTCTTTTACTTGATTTCCCAGTTGGGTAGCCATGGAAACTATGTCTAACTTGCCCTAAATAGCTGCATCTCTTTTGACCAACTGTTTCTCATTTCAAATTTTCCCCAAAGAAAGAAAAAAGAAAAGGGCTTTCTACAGTAAACAGTGCGTGAAAGTAGTCTGTACAATGCAACTAAAGGATACTTACACTTGTGCAAAAAAAAAAAAATAAGATAGAGAGATGTATAGTGCACATGTAGTTTGTCAAAGATAAGAAGTGATAAACAAATGGTATCATTTGCAGTGTATCTTGTTCTGGTAAAATTTGAAAAGCTACACATTGAAATGATGATGTTATAAGTTTGAAATCTAGAATAATTTTGGTAGAAAATCTTTACTATTATAAGTTTAAAAGAAGGGTCCTACATGTAAATCATCTGAGCAAGTACTGAAACTTAGCTAGGCATACATTACACATTTTAGGGCTTCTTAGTGGTGTAAAAAATGTAGCATTTTGGACATTTCTTTGATTTAGTTGATCATTATTTTTTTTTAATCATGCTAACATTTGGCAGTTCTATTATGCTTCTTTTGCTTCTCTTTTTGAAGTTACCAGTAAGGTTGGTGATTTGTTATAAGATATAGGAAGAATCAGATTTATTTGATTAATCAGATTTTCAGGATTTTTTCTTTTAATTTGGAATATAATCAATCTGAACATTTTGATTGGGCATTGTTTAATTCACTTAAAACTTAAAGTTTCCATTTTTTTCACCAAAGTTTGGAAAATAATCAAATCATGGTTTTTAAAAAGATGTTTCACCATTTTTGCCACAGGACCAACTTCTTATGTACATGTATTTCTGTGTTTTGTTTGTCAAAATATATTTTCTTCTTAAAAATATAATTGAGTTTAATACTGATGTAAATCCACCAACCCTGTTTATCAACACGAACAACACTTCTTAAAGTACTGTTTTGTGGAACAACCTGCTTCCTGTTCTGAGATCATTAAATTGATGTTGGTTTTCTGTAATGTAGAAAAGATCTAATTTAGGTTGATCTCTGCCTTTAATGCTTGACCTACATGAGGTTTAACGGTTGCCAGGAAAACACTCTTCATCCTTTTTTTCTCTGAATGGTCATCTCCTACTCGAGCAAACATCAAGAGCATCTCCATCGCAAACCCTCTTAACGTCATCTTGCTCCAAATCTGTCTCGACATCCTATAAATTGAGAGGAAGGTTGACACTTGTAGGGGAAACCCCCTACTGTATGGGATTTTAGCCAACTGTAGGTAGTACATGTAGGGGATACCTGTGGGGGAAATGTCCTTCGGTAGGAGGAAGTAGGGGGTTTTGATGTATCTAAAATGGCCACATGTCATGAACTCGCCGACTTTCTTGTTACATGCTAATTTGGGGATTCACAACATCAGTTTGGATGTATCCAATTATATCTCAAAAACTATACCCCCAGCATAACAAAAGTATACACTTTCTTGAAGGAAATTTCACAAAGAATCCAAAACTGCAAAAAGATTTAACATTAGAGGTACAGTATTCAAGTTATGCTAACTTGAATAGAGAAAAATGTGAGTTTGTGGTTTACACCTTTAATGCAGTGTACCCATTTGTATAGTTATCGTACAGAAAAAAAAATATATATTTTCAAACAGAGCAGCCTTTTTCCTTTCCAGCAATATTAAGTTTTCCAGGTTTACAGAATTACAAATAAATTTCCGAATGTTACACAGGCTGATTGGGTAATTTTTCCATAGACATTGCACATGGCGGCTCCGCTACCTACGGCACCACTACCGCCACCACCCTCGCTAGGCAAAATTCAGTTGGCTGAAATTTTCTCCCTACAAGTGCTCTCTCAATGAAACCTTCTAGTATTTTGCTTCAGAGTTTTATCTTTCAAATGATACCTCACTGAACTTTATAGCCTTTTAGCATTTTCAGACAGCGGTACATTTTGTAAATTCAGAAGCAGTAAAGTGTAACACCACCACCCTTCTTAGTCGGCAATTTCATGACGCGTGGCCAACTATTCTGACAGTTTTGAAAAATAGTCTTAAATCCTCATTCAAAGAACTCCCACAAATATATTCATCTATTCTGTAGACATTATTTAGGTACATGATTCATTGTCGTGGTTGGTTGCTTCTCGGTTGTTTCTCTGGTGCAGAAATGGTATAATTACATGTAAGCAAACTGTACATGTAAACATTGACTTTCTTAAGATAAATCTCTTGCATTTTCTGAGGTTATTTTGTAGGGAACACTTACAGTACTTTCATAGGGTAAACATGGATTTTTATAGGGCAAAATTAGGTTTCATAGGTGAAAAATGGGCTGTTAGAAGGTAGGGGAAAAGTAGTGTCTGTAGGGGGGAAATAGGTATGCGGTGTAGGGGGAAATGACAATTTTGAGTGGCAGCCCTGATTGAGAGAGCAAGGCCCTGCCGTGTGTTTGCCCCACGAAAGCAGCAACAGTCGCAGTCATTGTTCGGGTGAATGGTTGTCGTCCACGACACTCTCGTCCGCGCTGAGAAAACATTGTCGTATTTACCCGCCTATCAGCGTACCTGAGAGGCAGCCTAAATGCATCGTAATTCTTTCATCAATTATTCGAAACACCTCGTGTAGCGAAACATCCCCGCAAAACCACATTATCTAAACAGAATTATGCCGAGTTAGGATAAGATGGTCCTTAGTCAGTGCCTGTGGAATTTTTTTTTCAGGCTTTCACTGAAAGATTCATTTTAATGTGATTTTTTTCTTGTTTTCTTTCCAATCGACTTGTCACATCTGATCATCGCTGATAGCAGAATGTAGCACGCGCTCACAAAATGTTATTTAAGGTGATTTTTAATTCAGCCCCGAAGGAGTTTTTGCACAGTGAAATAGACATCGTGGTATCTTCATTGATCTAGTAACATTTATGGGGACATCCGGGATTTGTACGCAGGATATTTATTTTACCTCTTGCCTTATCTGTTCCTGCTGTGGTTTTCTTTCCATGTCAGTATGCTGTATTATAAAAGCAATGATCGTGTTATGTGTCATGCATCTTTTCAACCCATCCCATGCACAAATCCCACATTTTGTGGATTTATGACATTTCTTATCATAATTCATGAATTAGGAGTAGAAAAATAAATGAAAATACCTGAAAAGAAAGAGGAAAATTTCCCCTTCAATTTGAGCCTATATTTATCGTAGTCCAATGTACGAGTCTATTGCAGCATTTTTTTTCCAAATGAAAAATGATCATGAAATCTTCTAATCGGCAATGCTGTTAACGATTGAAAATCCACTATTTCTCATGCAAATTGGCAATGTTTGACCCCCAAATTATATAAAATTGTATTTGTATTTTTATTTGTAATGCATTACACCTTTTTTGGAAGTGCCAATAAAAGAAATTAAGAAAATATATTGCCAATCAATTTGAGTTGGTTTAATCACTCTAAGAATAAACTCTGTGCGTGGATGGGTTAAAGGGAAATAACATACACTGTACCCCCACCCCTAAGAAAAAAAGGATGCAACTTGCTGTTATTGAAGCCTTGATTACTTTTTACTCGGGGGGGGGGGGGGTCACCGTCCATTGACCAGTGGACATCATGCACGCCCAAGGAATCGTGTAAAAAGGGTTCTTTTTTAAGATTGTACATGATACGTAGGTAACGTGAAAAGGGTATCAAAAACACTAAAATACTGAAAAAAGTGTGTACCTTTCGCCCCAAAAACCTACGTGTTTAGGGTCCGATTTGCCAGTGAAGAAGTTTGTCAGATGAAGCGGCGGAATCCCGGGCAAAAATCATCATATTTGCTACGCTTTTCAGCCCACTAATTACAAACTTACCCATCAGTTTCTTGTTCTCTGCTGTACTTGTAACTCAAATGTGCATACAAATATTGGAAAAGGGATCAATGGTGCACCCCCGTGTCCAAAGAATGTTTGCATCAACGTTTTACCTGCTTTAGGGGTCAAATTATGCAAGTACTTGTTAAACTAGGTACCATTTTACACACACAATACTTGTTTAGGGGTGCATTTTCTGAAAAGGAAAAAGGTTTTTACTATTATTGAATTACACTATAGTTTGGTCATGCATGATCTGTGTTTCAAGAGCAATTAAGTACTGCATGACATTTTTAGCCATATGAGTTGTATTATCAACATGTATATTCCTTTCCCCTATCTCATTGCACAGATGTATTTTGAATGTAATTTTTTCCCAATTTGTGTAAAAACAACAACTTCCAAAGTAAAGCTACTTCCAAAAACATGAATGATTTTATCTATAAAATGAAGTAATGAAATGTAGAACATTTATAATGATAACTGCTACAGTACATTAATGTTTTAACAAGCTAACAAGGATGTATTGATATGTACAAGCAAACATTTTCCCTAGACATTTTTATTGTAAAGTAAGATTTCTAAATGTGTTTTTGCTTTTTAAATTGTTATCAATAGTTTTGATAAATAAATTTCACCATTATTGAATGAATCTTGACATTGTAGAATTGAGGTTGTTTGTCAAAGTTTCTTCTTTCCTAATAGATTGCATATTTTGAATCAGAAGAACGGGACATCAAACAGAACTTTGTACTTAACTTTTACCCAGTTTGTGCGAAAACAACAACATTCAAAGTCACATACTGCAAAAACATGAATAATTTTATCTATATAAAATAAAGTAAACATTTGTTGTTACAGTGATGTTTTTACAAGCTAACAATGATGTATTGATATAATTTTAAAAGCAAACATTTTCATTGAAAAGCATGATTTCAAAATATGTGTTATTGTTGCTTTTTACATTGTTATCGATAGTTCCAGTGAATGACTTTCCCCACTGTTGAATAACACTGTCACTATGGAATTGATGTTGTTCTAAGTTTTTTTTTCTAGTGTAGAAACAATGCTTATACTGTATAAACAAAAGCCAATATCCCATTAAGGTGAATGTATCTTAATGTAATTCTCATATTCTTCGAAAGTACATGTGCATCTTTTGGGGGATTTATTCCTGATTCATTGCCCTTTTCCAATAAAATGTACTTTATTCAGTCATGGTTTGTGGACTCTGGAGTAGAGGAAGATGGAAGTGTAGTTATCGGGGTGTAATCAAGCGGCTTTGTAGCGAGCGAGGCAATTTGTTGTCTTTTAATACGTTTTAGAATATTCCCAGCGCTCCTTTCGTCTCACGTCGTAACTCTACTTTATCACGGCTCCTTCTCCGAGGGGTATTTCGGTCGTGTTGGGCAACCACGAGGTGTAGTCTCTGTCAAAACTGAAATTTTCATTAAACTGAAATTTCTAACAGTTTTAACACTTTGTCTGCTGACGGCGCATCTTCTTGCCCACATATAACCTAAATGAGGTGCTGATGCTACACCAGTTTGCTGAAAAAAATGATAATTTTCAGACCTTTTAATTCCAACTTTTATTGTCACTGTATTGACCATAAATGATTTTTTTTTTGTGGTTAAACATTAAAGTGATGAAACCAACATAAAGGGCAGTGACGTGAGTAGGAGAAGTGTAAAATGCCTCAAGAACCAAATGAGTGGAAACATGCACCAATATATATACTAGCTAGGCTGTATATTCCGAATGGAAGGATTTGTCTCAAATTTGTTTACTTGAGGAGAAACAAACATTTATTTACCAGTATTGAATTATTCTCCAGCCCTGATAGAAATTGATGCCATTGAAAGCTACACAACATACACAACATTTTCTGATAAGAATTGTACAACAAAAAGAAAATGTATGACTATGAAATTTTCACAGCAGAAACTTGTAATGTTATAAGTGATTCTGGGAGCATTGTATCCGTAATAAAGGACTACATGTAAGTTCTAATCTTTGCCATTTCCCTTTCTTTCTGAACTTGCCACAGAAACTGCATTCCTATGAACATTGTGTGTATTGTGTGGTGCAGATTTGTGACTTTGGCATGCTAAGAGTTAAAGCAGAAAGTCAGTGATTAATTACTAACCCTAGGGTAGTGAAGTGTAGTGGTATGAAAGTGACAACCATAAACTGCAAAGATGTACTCCACACTTCATTACTAAAGGGTAATGGCTTGAACAAGACTAGTCTTAAATTGTTGCCGCTATTTATGGTAAAGAGCCGAGTGCCACGTTGCTACCACGGGATGGGAGATTGAATCGCAGCTGCGAGACTGAATGCACAGACAATCGGCTGGCAGCCGCCACTCGGTCACGCTTCCTGCGTTAAAAACAGCATCAGTCTTAATCGCAGGAAAGATGCATCGTGTCCAAGTCTGTGAAGAATTTCTTGAAACAGGCACGTGTGAGGCTACACATAAGTGTAGCCAAGAAGAGGGGGCCAATGGTAGCCATTGCCCCCTTATGTTAATTGCCAAGTAAAAAAAAAGAAGAATATTAACACTTTGAGTGCTATCAGCCCACCGGTTCGCTGAGAAGACAATCGGTTCCATACTTTCTAATTCGAACGACAAATGTCACTGAACTTCCCACTAATGATGTTCATCATAAAATAAAGATACATTGAATCAACTAAATAAGACGAAATATCTTGTCTCTACAACATTTGGATTTTTATGGACAAGCATACATTTTTGAAAGATTATATACATCATAAGTCCAAAACAACCCAGCACCCAAAGTGTTAAAACTAACAAACAAAAGTAAACAAAAAAGCAACAGAAAAATGAAAGGAAAAATAAAAAAAAGAAAATAAATGAAAACTAAAAAAATAAACACTTAAAAATTAAGAACTTAAAAAATA
The DNA here is from genome assembly GCA_001188425.1 of Eucidaris tribuloides. Taxonomy (NCBI): domain Eukaryota; kingdom Metazoa; phylum Echinodermata; class Echinoidea; order Cidaroida; family Cidaridae; genus Eucidaris; species Eucidaris tribuloides. The sequence goes on from JZLH01S0527293.1 coordinate 28,910, forward strand.
GTAAACAAAAGAGTAAATAAAAAAATTAAATTGAAAAATAAAAAGTAGACAAAATAAAAAACTAGATAGTAAACAAAATAAGTTAAAATAATAAACAAAATAAAAAGTAATCAAGCATAAACTCAACAGAATAAAAAGTAAAAGAAAAAAAGAGTTAACAAAAAAAGAGTTAACAAAATAAAAAGTAAATGAAATAAATATAAAGAAGTGGGCAGTTTGGTCAACAAGTCAAAAGGAGATATGACCTCCCTCTACCCCATGTTAATGTTTTGAAGATGATACCCAAAAGTTTTCAGATTAACATTCTGATATTTTTAGTGTCATTCAGACAAAATTTATTTTGTGGTCCAGATGCAAATTTGAAAAGTAACTCACATTCCAGGACAGAAATGTGTGTAGAAAATGTCTTATATAAAGTTAAGGCAGATTTTTTTTTTTGGGGGGGGGGGGTGGGGTGGGGAAGAACCTACATGCAACGATGTTCATGATGGCATCCCTTGATAAAATCTGGAGGATGCAGTGGTCCAATGGTATTGCACTGCCATATCCTGTTGGTGGCACTGCATCCAGGGGGCAGCGCCATGATATATCTTTGACCATACCACTGTGTGCTTGGAACTGGAGCAACTGTTCATACATACCTGCCAACCAGCATGA
>JZLH01S0527382.1:3126-8126 GCA_001188425.1 Eucidaris tribuloides
CGTGGCTGTGTGCCCTTGTGTGTGCGTGGCTGTGTGCTGGTTGTGTGCGTGCGCGTGTGCGTGCGTGTGAGTGTATGTGTGGTTGTGGTGGAAAGCCGCGGCCTTGGGTTTTTCATGGGGGGGGGGGTCCTTTGCAAAGAAATACAGTAGTGGCGCTCTATTTTTACACTTTTCTAAGTTGAAGTAATATTGCCTCTTGTTATGCATTTATTTTTCCTCACTCTCTGTGCAATGTCACAATCTTTTATATTGTACCCAAGGGTGGTCACTGGTGTACTTTCCTTTCAATTTTCATTAATATTAATATCGCTTTATTCTTATCTTGTGTACCGTGTTTTTATTTCAATTCAAATGTAAATTTGACAGTTTTAGTTCTGGGACTTAGTTCCTAGGCTATTGTCAAGTGTATTGTACTATTTTGGTTATGTGTAGTATAATTTATATTTCTTATTTTATTTATGAAGCAATAAACCGAATTGAATTAAATTGAATTGAACAGAATTTCGTTCGAAGGTAGTTGGTCAAAGTTGTAGTTTCGTATCACTCTGGTCAAATCTTTTTTGTTAGCATTATGCGTATAGCGAACATTGGGAGGTGTAATTGGCTTAGCGAACTTTGGGAGGTGTAATGACTTAGCTGATAAGACCATAGCATTTGAACCGAAAGGTCCCAGGTTCAGGTCCGCATCACGGCAGTTGTATTTTATGGGTAAGACATTTATCCATATTACTTCGTCCCTCGGTAAGAACGTAAAGCCGCAGGTCCCGTGTTGACATTTCAAATTGGTGTGATGGCGTCTTGTCTACTTAACAGTGACTGCAACTGCAGTACTTAAATTTGTCACCTGCCATGCTAAAAATAGATCTGTCACAAGGCTCTATTGGGTGTTATCCAAATCAAACAATAAAACGTCTGATAATTGTACCCATAATTCCTAAAATAAACACCACGTTAACGTGTTGCAACGTACATTTTATTCTATAGGAGTGTATGAAAAAGTCATATACATGTACACCTTTCCTTCTTTGGACATGCAAAGCGTCTTTTCATGTGTCTAAAAAAACGTAAATTTCCTATACTTGGGATATATATATTAATCATTTACAGGACGTTCAAAGATCTACTGTCTATTTATAAATTACACTGATGAATTATTGTTAAAATGTAGTTTTGGAAAACACAATCGCTTAAAAAAACTACTTGATCTATACATGTATAACATTGAGGAAGCCCTTTGTAAAAAAAAAATTGTCAAACTTTGCTATCTGACAGTGTTTGAAAGGACAAATAAACACCCTAGAACACATAACTTCAGACTGCTATGCTGTTTCTTGTAAAATATGTACAGATCAAAATCTGCACATGAATTATTGTCAGCGGACGGAAATTCTGCAAAACAACATTCTTTCGGGGAAAACTGGATTGGTCGCTCAATGATTTTCACCTTTTAAAAGCACATACTTATCCTTTTCAACTGTATTTTTTTTTCAATGCTTCAGTTTTAGACCTTATCAGAGACACTGGTAGCATGGGGAATCGTGTAGCTCTGATTTGTTTTATAACTGGAAACATCGTTTTATGATTCCTTTAAAGGCTCACATTTAAATCGGAATAGAATAGCCCCATGCTTGATTTTATGATAAAATTTAGGCATCACTTTTCTCCACAACGCAAAGTTAGATGTTTGGTTGTGTGAGAAAAACCAACCTTGTTTTCCTTTTATTAGTAAATCATGTATTTGCCCGTATTTTGTTTAGATAAGCCTACTTCTTATCCCCTCTCTTGATGGATTGTTCAATGACAGTAAACCTTTGGCATTTGGGCTTGATTGCAGAATAATGCTGTTAAACGTAGAAAGATGTCAATACCATCTGAATCAGGTCACAAAACAAAAACACAACAAAAACAAAAAGCAACAAAAAACGGCATTCGTCGCAATTCTTATTGGCCATTCCACTCAAGTTCAACACACTTGCAGTTGGAATTATAGACAGAGGGTCTTTTCTCACGTTTGTACATTATGTCTCATACTTCTGTTTATACTGAGGCAAAGTTCAATCTACTTTACAACCTTTATATTCATTTTTTTAAGTCGTACTCTCACGGAGAGAATAATCACAGAACGTACGTATTGCCAGGAGTGGCTGCCCCCTAAAATAAAATTTTAAAAAATCAGAAAATTATGGGGATTTTCAAGAAATCGAGGTGTTTTTGACATTTTCCCCCTGGCGCCGCCCCTGCGTATACCTACTCCACATGTGTTCGTTGCTTCGTGGTTGCATTTATTCCGTAAAAGGATATTCAAAGGGATATGACCCTGATTCCACCCCCCCCCCCTCCAGTTCAAGGTGAATAGTTAAAGGCCCACTGTCAAGGGTCAATTTAACCACAGCGAGGGTGGAAACTAGTCTTGAAATACAGGCACATCTTCACGAACATGGACTGTTGCGATGCTATAGTGTACAGATTGTGGGAGGAAAATGCCATGGCTGTTTCCGTTGCATTATGGGCGTAATTATTGCATCATTTTAATGATTTTAGTCAAAAGAGGGCGTTTTTCATCTTTTCATGACAGTGGGCCTTTAAAGCCAGTGACTTAACAATGATTCTCTTTACAAGGGGGGGCAGAAAAATATGCCCTCCGAATGACACAAAACGATCAAGGAAGAATCGAAAAATCGCGGGTTTTATCAATTTACAATGTCTTGTCATGGACCCTTCGTAGTAGGGTCCATGGTCCATGGTCAATCTGTGGGTTCCCCCCCCCCCTTTCATATAGTGAGAAAATGATACTCTTGTTTTATCAGTTTGGGTTCCAAAAGTTTAGTAATTGACAAGAAAAGACCTCATTCTTGTCAATTACTTTCGCTTTTTAAATGTGTATATAATAAAGATGTATAAATTGGAAAAACTGAATGTGAGCACATTACACCTCAATACAGTGTGTCTCAAAAAAATGGTCCAATCAGGAGAAAAATATTTAAGATATATAATTTTCACAAAGGTATGTGTGTTTGGTATCATATCAAAGCAGAATAAATTTTCTTTCTGATAAATTCAATCCCATTTAATTTACTTCTTTAAATCAAAAGGTATGATTACTTTTGTGCAGTCGCAGAAAATCACGTTTGTCCCACTTTCGTGTATTGGTCATAATAACAACTGAATTGGTGGTATCGTTGCTTACAGGAACTCACAAAAACTGAATTACAAATATCAATAATAAAACAAATAACAAATGTGAACTGACACAAAAAGCACCATAAATCGGAAAAATAAGAAATTGTGTTTTTCATACGGTCTTAAAGTCGAAATTCTAAGCTTTAAAATGATGCATAATTTGTGTAAGATGGACGAAGCAAACCCATTTAAAATCCTGCTCACAAATTTGGACTATCACCCAAGCCATTATCAGGAAAGTGGAGAAAAAAGCTGCAAAGATAGTGCTCATTCATGCGAAACTGTTCCGTAGAAAGCTTGGTAAAACTAATCACTTTCCAAAAGGGAATTGTGGATTGGACAATCCTTTCTGGCTCTTATAATTACCATCAGAGTAAAGTTCATAAAAGTAACTTTGTGGTGATACCAAAATCATTACAAGGGGACTTGAGGATGTTGGAAAACAAAGCAGTTAATGTAGTGTTACATTATAGTTAATCTCGCGACGTGAATGTCAAATTCGGCCAAATTTTTAAGCTCCCTTAAAAACATGTCGAAATTCAATTCAAGAAAAATCATACTTCTGGATCACTTCTAGTACTCAAATTTTTACAGGTGAAAGATGAGTGTATGTACTTTTAGAAAATATCAAAATCTTAGAATCAACTTTTGCAACCCAACTCGACTATTTACCGCGTTTACACGAAAACTTCCACTGCGACTTATTGATCGATTTGTGGTGACAGGTCACAAATGCATTTTGTCTTTCAATAATGTTTATTAATGATTATCTAGTAAATAAAAAAATACTTTCCAAATAACCCTTACTCGGCATTGAAATGATATTGCACATGTTCATGTCTTCTGTTTACCAGACTGCATTCACACTGACATCATGATGATCTGAATCATTTAATAGGCCTTTTGTCAAAGTTATTTACCCCCTTTGTACTATAAATAATAAGAAATCAGAACTGTACAACCTGAAAAATCTGTTTGTTCAGCTAAATTGAACGATTACACAATACTTTTTCACACTCGCATTGGGTTTCTTTGTTGAACAATATGCAGAACCTGCATGTATATGTATAGCGCATACAGTATACTACAAACGCGATTTTGCATCATTGCAGAAAAATCAATATATCTCACGATTGACAAAACCAAATGGAATGAAATAAATTGTATTGGAATGTATGGTCTTTTAGCTTTATAACAATACCCAACATAATTAGGTTGTATATAATTTTCATATGATAAAAAAATAATTTCCAATTGGTCCATTCTTTCGAGACAGACTGTACAAGAAACTCATACCTTCTTTGTAATTTCAGCAAAATAATTTTAATAGTGCTCAACCTTATAAAATACACAAAAAAACACGATAGAAACACGCATTTCATCATGTCAATGTAGTGTATGAGAATATAGAAATGATATTTTAGTGTATTAATTTACAATTTATAATAATTCTATCTAAATAAAAATCAAATCAATAACCGATCTTACCCGATTGGTGTCGCATTAGCTAACTAGCTGTTTTGGGCGTTTTCCAATTAGCTGTAAACATTTCTTGCCCGATCAGGAGCGCGGACAGCGACATAAATTAGCAAAATGTCATGTGACAAATAGGGACAAAGTTAATGATTGACATCACATTGTCCACAATGGAATTCTCCGTGTTACAAATAATGTGCATTCACCGTTATGTTTACATGCAGTTTGTCACGTAATGCCTGTACCTACGTACAAAAAATTAGACTTTGATTAATACGTGTACAAAAACACATTACGTAAATAAATAAAAAACTTCCATATTTTGCCTATATGCTGTAATAAAA
>JZLH01S0527382.1:13126-14948 GCA_001188425.1 Eucidaris tribuloides
ATCAACAATATCGTCTAATAGATCACCATAGTAATTAGTTACGGCTTGACATATTTTTAAAGGGGAAAGTTATGCAAGGTTAGCATTGAAAATACATGCATGTGAGGGATGTGCTGGCTTGGATTTTAAGTCATTTCATAAATCATGAATGTCGCATTCTGGATCAGGAAGAGTCACATTGGTGCAAAAAGGTCCTTTACACTCAACACATGCTGTCGATCGAGCTTTGTAGTCCATACTTTCTACAGCAACATTTTAATTAGAGGGGCACATATGTGAAAAAGATGTGCACTTCCGAAAGAAAGTGTGAATTTTTGCATACAGGTGTATTTGGGGGCATTTATTTCAACAATTGCCGGAGCCAAGAAATCTTACTTTGAATTTCAACATGGCCACCGTGGGGAAAGATTGAATATCAATATTTGGGGTACTGAATGACCCGCGGTAAAGATATTTAGGACACAGGGCATTTTTGCATGCTGAGTCAACCAACAGATGACAAACCACATTGCAGCCATTTTGAATTCCAGCCGCCATGGTTGAAAATCCATAAATTGCCAGAAATAATCCTTAGGCGGTACACCTGGCAACCTGAAGGTACAGGGGCAGGGCCCAGAAACACTAAGAATAGGTAATTTTCAAACATTTTCACTAGATCCAGAAAATGTTTAGCCAAGTAACATTTTGTGTAGCTCTATGTATGATGATTATTGTTCCTCATGACAATGCCCTGGGTGGCCATGTTAGGCTACTGAAAGGGATGACAGGTTGGGAGGAAGGCCCTATAGGGGTAATTCACACTTACACCTTCTTCTTTAAAGCGCATGATTTGATTTATACCAAACTTGGCAGGAATGATCATCAGGCGAAGGGGATTCAAAAACATTCAAATGGTACACCTGGCCCCCCTGGGGACCCGGGGCACAGGCCCCAACGTCCATCCGATCCTTTTTAGTGTACAACGGAACTTAATATTAGCGCTAATAATGTCCGACCCTAAAAAACGAACTCCAGATGATCCTTCTTAGCCTAATACGGTACGTAATATTAGCGCCAATAATATCTGACCCTAAAAAACAAACTCCTGACGATACTTTTTATTGTAAAACGGAACTTAATATTAGCGCTAATAATGTCCGACCCTAAGAAACGTACTCCCGACGATCCTTTTTAGCATAATACGGAACTTAATGTCCGACCCTAAAAAACGAACTCCCGAACCCAAGGACAGACCTCTGAAATATTGTGTCTTATGATAATATACTATAAAAAAAAAAAAAAGTTTGCCTAGTTTGTACAGATGTTGAAACGAAAATCAATATTTTTTTTATTTTTGTCCTTCCCTTTTAAGCAAATTAAAGGGGATTTTATAGCGATTTTTTTTAAATACCACGTAAACAACCCAAAAAGTGTTGCCGCTCAGTCACGTAACCTCTGAATGGTGTCCATAGAGAGTAAATCATAAAGAAATTGCATCCCATTCCCATAGGAATGATTCTGCCAAGATTAGTTAAATCTGAACTTTTTTTCATGAAGGATATGACAACGCATTTTTCCCTTGCTCCCCCTCCCCACTCCCCCTCGATATAAAGTATCATTCTGGGGCCAAATGTGACCACCCTGTGAACTGTCATGAACGACGATCAACTTGGCTGGGGACGTTGGGGCCTGTGCCCTGGGTCCCCAGGGGGCCAGGTGTACCATTTGAGTGATCTTGAATCGCCTTCGCCTGAGGATGATTCTTGCCAAATTTGATATAAATCAAATCATGCGGTTTAAAGAAGAAGGTGTAAGTGTGAATTATCCTCATACCCTAACCCCC
>JZLH01S0527393.1:37214-39714 GCA_001188425.1 Eucidaris tribuloides
ATATCTCTGTTTGAGATCATCTCCGATTTGATGGAATGGACCGAGTTGTTTCCAACACGTCTTCGTGGTGCATGCTCCAGAGATCCCGTGACACTTGCAAACCTTTTGGACTCTTCTCCTGACAGACTGAAACAGAAAGAAGAAAGAAAGACGGAATGAGAGTCATCGTCATCGCAATGTTTCAATTATACTTAATCATCTCGGTACCATGGAAACATCTTCATAATCTTTGTTCATGATATCGTGACTGTGGTATTGAAAGGGTTAAACCGTATACGAACTAAGAAATACAAAATAAAACTGATATTACTGAGGTTTAGGTCGAAATGAACCGGTTCCTTGACTTACGCGGAAAGTACTTCGTTACCACACCAATGTCAATTACGTTACGGATTGGTGCCTGTAAAGGACCGAACTTCTACAGGATTGTCTTCCTAAATAGCTCTAAGGGGGTTGAAATGATTGTAACCCAGACATCTGTGTACACTCAAAGAATATACCACATAATAAGAAAAATAAAATACTGAATGTTTTCAGTAAATTGAGCCTAACCGTTTATAAATCATGGATGTTAGAAGTTTATCTAATCCTAATTATGAAGGATTCTTACATTTAATTTAGCAACTTTGTCACTTTCTGTGATGAGAGTGTAGAGAATTCTGAATTGACCTCAGTTGTGAACACAATTATTCACCTTTCTCATTTTCATCAAACATGGATTCCTCAAGCTTCTTGTTTTAAAATAATTCTACATGCTCTTCTGAAAGAATTTGGCTCACATTATCCACTGGTATTTGAGAAAAGTGACAATTTGTGAAACAGTGTGTACAAACCAATTGCGAGTTCCCTGCAACACTCCCATCACAAGCGTAGCACAGTCCTCCGTAAATAGGATTATTTACAGTTTATAAACATTTTACTCTTGAATGGTTTGTCAAAATTTGTTCAAACTTTCACCATTGCTTTTTATATTGTTTTGTATTCTCTGAATGCAGATATATGTTTGGTTTCATCTCCCTTTAATACAGAAAGTGTTTTCACACTTTCCTCAACTCCTAAGTTAATCGAAGTCGGTGAATTGTATGTAATGGCGCGTGTCCTACTTAAATGACCCGCAAACTCTTGCTGATAATCGTTCGTCTAATTTTTTCTTGACGTATTTTCTCAGAGCCCATTAATCTCTCTCATCTTATCAGGCATAGAGGAGGAGCAGGTGCATGACCGCGTGTCGGGAGACAAGTGGAGCCGGAAAGATCGGGGGATGCATCAAACGAGCTGTGCTACCACGTTAAAGGACTGCGTCGAGACAGATTGAAATGACGCCCTCTTTTGACTTTAAAGAAAAATGGGGAATACGTTGGCCTACTTTCTTAATTCGATCATAGGGACGTGTGTTAATTCGACCTACTTCGTCCTCAACGTTTGGTGTTTTTGTACCACCCATTGCTCTGCAACAACGTGAATATGTGCCTGTATTTTTAAACCTAGTTCTTAGTCACTCTGTAGTTGTGGGTGCGTTTAAAGTAAGATGCAGGGAAAGTAAGATCACAAATAATCACTGTCTTGTTTGCTACGGTCCTCCTTCACACAGAGAGACAACAATAAAAAAAACAATACATTCCTCAGTTGTTTTCCCTCCTTTTTTTGCTACCGATATGTTAGCTTTATCGCAGTATGTGAGAAAGCACCCAGCCTCTGTGGTATAATTTTAAGGCCCTCTGTCAAGGTTCAACTCAACCACAGAAAAGATGTCAAGTAGTCTTAGCATACAGGCACATATTCACGGACATGAACTGTTTCAATGCCATTGTGTACAGATTGTGGGAGGAAAACAATTTTTGTTCCACACCGTCATGGCTGTTTCCGTTGTATTATAGGTGCCATTTGTGCACCCTTTTCATGATTTTAGTCAAAAGAGGGCGTTTTCGTCCTGTCATGACAGTGGCCCTTTAAGAAAATAAGTGTTACGTCATTATGCTTTTCATCAGTGTTCCTACGAGTCATTTCACTCGCACGGGAAGTGGGTGAAATCCGAGTCTTTCAAATACCATCAAATATCATGAAATGCCAGGGGTTGAATAACGCGAATTAACTTGGTGGAAAATAGCCAAAGTGATTTACAGGGATTTAACAAAACCACACGGCAAAAACTATGGTGTTAATTTAACACCTATGGTGTACAATATAGATACCAGACGTGGTGTAAAATTTTAACACCACGGTTGTTATTTTAACACCAAACAAATTATTTCAAACACCAAGAGCATTGGCTTTGACACCAAGGGTGTTGAAAATGAACACTTTTCCGGTATTCATATTGTGTAACACTCTTGGTGTTAAATTTAATGCCACAGTTTTTACTTGCCTTTAAAACCGTTATCATTAACATCGATATTATATGTTATGAAAGCAAAAGAGAATGTATATATTGCATTTGGATGACATCACAACACGTATATCTTGTGAACCATTAACAAAATATCCATCACTTAATTAGTTA
>JZLH01S0527393.1:44714-53309 GCA_001188425.1 Eucidaris tribuloides
TTTTAACAATTAAATAACAGCAAGATGTGATTACAATGTATCGGATTAATAACTTTTTCATTATTTTCATTGAGAATAGGCCCTCGAAAAATGTGGGTTTTTTTTGGAAAAAAATGTGGACCTTTTTAAATTGGAAGGGTGCATGATCCTCCCAACTCCCCTTTGCATAGACCCATGGGCTTCCCCTTCCATTTGCGGGGGGGGGGGGTAAGAAATTTGTGACTGTTTTAGCGCTCAATTTCACGCGAGTGCCAACAACACACGCCGGAGCATGAGACATATGTCTTATCCTAGATCACCGATCCACCTTTATTTATTTTGATCGGTATTACAGTTTATCGTTTCACAAACTTCTGTATAAATTCCTTAACAGAAATTGTAGTTCATGGCACACCTGATTATTTTGGCATTGGAGAAAAAAAGAGAGATGGATCATGCAAAAATGAAAACAATTTCTTCGTAATCCTCAGCTGTAGAGTTTTGACATTTATGAAGTGATGATATACGTTTCGTTAAAACCGAGTCACAAGTCGGCCTGTGAACCAGTGAGTGTTACCCATATTGTGTTCGGATGATGACGAAAATGTAAAATTTATTCGGGAATCGGTGACAGTTCTATCTATTGTAATAATCTGAGGGTTCTTTCTTTTTACATTTTCTTTTTTTTTCATAAATTGTTTGACCATAAGACACTGTGGACATAATGGAGACAGGAGTTTTAAGATGCAAAGCTTGGCAGTGAGTATTTTTTAAAAGGAAATTTCATGAATTTTAATGCTTTTAGGAAATGTTTAACAGAAAAATGAATAATGCAAGGGATTTTACGGAAAATTAAAAAAAAATAAGCCAGAAGGAGCTTTATTGAAATTAATGGAATAAATTAGAGAGTTTTAGAAAAAAAAACATTGCGCAATATCCTTGATTCCTAGTTTTCGGATGGTGTACTGATAAGTGTTCGTTTATGGACCTACGATTTCGAAATGAAAATTCAAAGAAATTTAACCAAATCCAAAGATATGATGACCCTCAGTTTAAGGATTCACAGGTTTAATTTGTGGATGTTTATTGATAATTTCTGCCGCGGAGAACTGGAAAGGGTGTGTTAATTTTGAATGTTAAGTATAAATAATAAAGTAATTGTCCATTTATTGTAATAATAAAGTTCAAATGTTAGATATTTTTGTGACAATTTACTGAATTGAAAAACCGATCAATGTATATATCTTAATCATTGATATGCTTTGTTAAGCTCTAATGACAACTAGAAATCAATGACATCATCTAAAACCAAAAGTGTCAACTAGAATGGAGAAATGATTTTGGACAGATAAAATTAAAGGATTCAATTTAACACACTATTTAACATTATCAAACCGTGGTATCTTAGCTGCATATATATTTGAATGGACAAATAACATTCATATAAAATATAACACTTTTTAAAGTTATGCTGCCATTGACACAGCAACGGGGGAAAAGAACATTGCAAAACCTGTTTAATCATAGACTTTTACTCTTTTAAATCACGAAATGATCGTTTTTGAAGTACAATTTTTCTGGGCTTCATTTTTAGCCGTTATCCGATAGGCCTACACTTATAGGAGATTGTGTAGTCAGGTGATGGTTGTTTAATTGATAAGACTATGTCTTCAAAGTTACTGGGCTTCTTGAAAATGCATTGCCCCGAACATTTCGCACTCAAATACTTTCACAGACCGTCCCATTGAATCCCACTGTGGAAGTTTCACCAAACTCCCAGTTAGCTCTGCAATACAGTTCGGCTTGAAATAATCGTTTTGTTTATTAGATCGTGGAGGTCAGTAGGGTTAAGAAATTGGCAGATCCATGGGGTATGTTACACCTCTGGGTTTAGCTATAAATTTTAATCCGTTGCAATAAAATGCAGAATTGTAAGTGTGTCGGTGGGAAAATGATCTAATTTCGTAATTCTCAAATCAGTCAGACAAATTTTTGCCCGTAATTGGGACAACGCGTACTCCGTCTGACCTCTCTTGTAATAAGTCTGGTTTTGCCAACTCCGAATTGAAAACTTTGGTGTAAGAGTATGGTCCATCAAAGGAAAAATCTTCTGACTATGAACATAACATTACTTGTCAAATTATTATTTTTTAATATTCCAGTCAAGATGGTGGGAAATTCTAAAAAAATTACGTGAGCAGAACAGTATATCAATGCAGACTCCATCCATGTTTGCACTCGAGGCACGCGGTTCTTTTAGTAAAAGGACACTAACTTCTCGATGAATAAAGTTAGAAAAATGACATTCCATGAACCAAATGAATAAACAATTATTACTCGGGGCGAGTAAAAAATAGCCTAAATCCACACACGGTAAGTCTATGGGAAAATTTGGCAGGTGAATCCGGTCAACTTACGATTTTCACTTTTTGAAAGCACTAAATAATCATTTTAAAATACAATTTTGTCAGGGCTTCATTTTTAGACCTTGTCAAAGACACTTGGAGGGTGGAAGATTATGTAGCTCACAGTTTTTTTTTAAACTTGGTAAATGTTAGCCAGTGGCTTTAATATTCACCTCTCGCAAAACCCTTAGGACTGAAAATTAGGTTTCGTGACAATAAGCGCTGATGAAATTCAAACATTATCGTCACGACCTGAATTTGACATTTTTTTGCCACCGTCTGAATGCCAAACCTGATTCGTACATCATCGAGAAAACTGAAGACATGAACCTGCTAATGAAAGCTTACAAGGTTAGAAACTCACTCCATTGCAGTTGGACGATTGTCATGCAAATTTGTTTGAAGTGTTTATATCATAGAAGCGTTTCTCTTTTCACTTTACAAAGAGAAACTCATGTATCGCATAGTGCAATTGAAGCTCCTTATGTGCAATGTTATTAGGCCTATATACTGTTTTGAATTTTACGTAATTATTTTTGTTTCACATAATTCTATTTTAATAACTGTATCGTCAAATTTCTGTACATTTTAGTTTATCTGTGTCTTCAATTGTGGTATAATGCCGGTTTTTTTTTTATTCGGTGTATAAAACAGAGCCCTGTGGAAAACCAGCATTTTTTGTTTTCACTTTATACTTGTAATATGCTTTTAAGTATTGTTTGTGCACATTTTGTTGATCTCGATGTATTTTTAATTCTGCTGACCAGGTTACTCTATATAAATATTTGAAATAAATAAATGCAATCTCTGCTATACGGCTGAACACTGCCTTTTTATCAGGGCTGCCACTCAAAATTTTACGCCACATGCGTATTTCCCCCTACGGACACTACTTTTCCCCTACGAATCTGTTTTCCCCACAAAAATCCACTTTTCCCCTACGAAGGTATGTTTTCCCCTACAAAATAACCAAAGTAAATGCAAGAGATTGGTCACGATTTCTTCGTCGGTGATACAGAAATTCTGAAAATTGTTAAAACCCCCTACATCCCCTACAAATACTAAAAAAAAATCCCTACTTTTTCCCTACGGAAAATCATTTTCCCCATACGGATTCCTTACTCCTTACGGTTGGCTAAAATCCCCTACGGTAGGAATTTTCCCCTACGAGTGGCAACCTTGCTTATCGTTAGTTGGATCAAATCTGAGTAAAAATGTTTTCGTCGGAAGAAACACACTCTTTTAAATGGCGTACTATTAACATTATTATTGATACAATTATTGCTCGAAGATCTGCAAAATAATAACTATAAGAACGGAAAGATTTAAAGGCAAGGTATAATATTGGTAAATGGTAAAATAATGAGATTCTTTGCAATTATGTTTTTAGATACATGTATAACAGTATATGATCTATCAATGTCCTAAAAATCGCTCGCTCTGAAACTCTCCCATTTTTTTTTAATTACTCAAACCGTAAAATGTCAGGGAGGGGCGGGGGGGGGGGGGCGACATTTCCCAAGGGTAATGTACATAGCGCTAGATGTTCTCCTATAATTTAAACACCATAATTTGTCAATACAAACAATTTTCAGTAGGTTTGATGTTGCTTTCTAATGTCTGGGGTGACAATAGCATACTTTGTGAAAGATTGACAACAAATCTGTCTGATCGACCAAAACTTTATACTTGTGCTTTAAACATCTAATTTTTTTTCGGTCACGTGTGATCGCATTGATAAGTAATTCTACAATGATATTCGTTCACATTGTTGAGACGGTCAGTTTATGTGAGTCATTCGAGATGGGAGGCAGAGCCAGCACATTCCTAGACAGGATGACCTCCGGGGGTGGGGGTGGGGGTGGGGTCTGCCTGATCCTAAAGGTCATTGACCTTTTGAAGGTAATCAGCACTCAATCGGTGGAGTCGTAAACGTTTGATTACACCCACTTCCTAAAGTCAGCCGGTCACACGACGAAAGACAAGGAGTGATGGCCGTGTAATGACGTGGCGAGATTTTGTTATATTGCACGAGAAAAAGTACAGACCAATTAGCGAGTGACCGATGCGAGGTAATTCATTAAAGGCGTTATGTCACGGTGTCACGTCACGCACGCAGTAATTCATTAAAGGTGTTATATCACGGTGTCACGTTGCGCATAATACGTTAAAGGGAGAAGGCACCGGCAACTAACAGTCGCATAAGTTAGAACATAAAGAGGCATGATTGAGTATTGTCGGGAATTATGCGTATATGGTGTAAAGACAGTCTAAATAAGGGCCTTACTGTGCTGACACTCACAGTTCAGCAAGGCCTATAAATTAGTGTAATTGTGTGTATTATTTTGTGCTTATGCCAAGCCTTATCTTTAAATAAACTTGCAGAAACAGTATTAGGCGGGCAGAGTCTTTATCGATTCAAACAAGTGCATACATTACTACGGCCGCGACTAACACACGTCGGCCGGATGGCATGCATCTGTCATGCTTGGTTCGTTTCAGCAATGTTACTCCTCTGGATCTGATTGGTTGCAAAATCAAATGTATTTTCTTAACTTCATGCCCTGTAGTTGCCGGTGCCTTCTCCCTTTAAAGTCGTTACGTCACGGTGTCATTTTGTCATTTACGCTCGGGGACCATGAGTTTTACCTTTAAACTAGAGAGAGGGGAAACATGGTGGTAGTGCATGAATTCTTTGAGAAGGGGGAGGGGAAGGGGTAAAAGTTTATAACCCAGTTGACCGAAGGCTTGCAATACCGTGTGTGTGTGTGAATTCTATAGTACAACGATCCTCGTGACGACTACCCCTACCCCGCACAATTACCCCCGGACAATTACCATTCCAGGATACCCCCCCCCCCTCCAACTACCCGAACACTTCCCCCTCACGGACAACTATCATCCGAGCAAGAAAAAAGTGTATAACAATTTACCACAAATTCAATCTAAAAAAAAATTGGTAGTCATTTTCTTTATAACGGCGAAAATGCTTTTTGAAAGTACAATTTAAAAATCAATACCCTGAAAAAGGGTTTCTATATGTCTTTCCGCCACAATTTGGTAATTATTGGGTTCAGGCGAGACCGCGATCATCCCCTGTACCCCTTCCACAAAAAGGAATTGTACCATCATTTTCAGTAATAGCTGATTCGATCTTTTTATTTTATTTTTGAGGTAGGGGGTGATTTTTTGAGCCTGCAAACTTCACGGAGAGGCAGTGGACGCGTCACTATTTTCGTTCATCAAGCTTTTATTCGTCTGTTTCCATATCTTCAGAAGATGCATCACAGAGATTGTTCAAAGCGATTGACATTTCCGTCAGCTTTGGTTTCTCCCTTACTCTCAAAGACACTGGAAATCCCATTTAAAATTGTCAAACTTTGCAATGTGACATATTTGACACTGTTTGAATGGGCAAATAAACAACCCGTAGAACACAAAACTTGTCGCTCGTAACATATGTATATGCACAAATCGGCACATGAATCATTGTCAGTGGACGAAATTCTGCAAAACAGCAGACTATGGGAGAACACCGAAATGGTTGCTCTATGATTTTTACTTTTTAAAAGCACATAATGATCATTTTGATCTGCAATTTTTCAGGACTTTATTTTTACTTTATCAGTGAAACTGCATGTAGCATGGAGAATCATGTAGCTCCAATTTTCCAATTGGAAATATTGTTATACGATGTATTTAATCTTATTGGCAAATCATGTTAATGATGATTTTTTGACTTATGACCTTCCGAGAGTCAATCATAGCCCTTGTTAATGCAACCGATTTCTTTTCATTTATATATGCTTTATATCGTCGATTTTTGATGACTCATTTGGAAGAAAATCACCCTAATATTCTGTTTATTTTTTTTTTCAGGTGGTCAACACTCGAAAACAAAAAATTAAAGAAATGTTAAAAACGGCACGCACAAAAATGGATCCCAGTGTCGGAGTGCGAGTTGTACTGAAAGCAGAAGTAAAAGAGAGAATTAATAGCAACAAAAGTAGAAATCGTTGTCGCCGTCGTCGTTATGGTAATAGTAGTAGTAAAAGTTGCGGTAGTGGAGGCGGTTGTGGTGGTGAAGGCGGTGGACATCGTTGTTGCAGTTGTCGTTGCTGTACTGCTGTAACAGCACCAACATTAGTATAGTAGAAACAGTTTAAGAAACGGAATAGAAGTAATCAGTTAGTTATTGTAGTTTGAATTCAGTTGCCATCAAGCAATACGAAAACAGGCATGGCCAGTAGGTTCCATTTTCGTAGAGCGTCCTTGATATATGTCTGATTGTGCAGAATACAACAAGATATCAGTTTTGAAGACACTGACGTACACAATGGAACCTTGAGCAGCTGGTATTTTGGTTTATTTCAGGAATCATCCCTTTGTTTTCCTCTCACAGCAAAGTGCAACATGCAGACACGTGACCTTGGAGTAGCAGCCGACCAGCTACGCGGTGTAAAGCCCGAACGTCTGACAACGCTATCCGCTGACATCTGTCACAGCTCTATTCATAAAAAGGGCGAGTCTAATTTAAGCTCACTAGATCATTGAAAGTAACCGAGACATAACAGACACTATAGATACAGTCATATCAAACCTTACATTTACAAATGTTATTAAACAATCAGTGATTTTTATTCCCACGACGAGAAGTGTTGCTGGACACGGTAATGTTTTCAGGTTGTCCCATGTCCGTAAGTCTGTGACACTTTCTGCCACGATATCTCAGAAAATGAACTACTGATTTTAAACAAACTCAGTATGTTTGGCTTCAGATAAATGAATCACGGCCAATTACCGAGAAAGAGATTTGAGGGTCGTGTCTAAATTATGACAGTTTCCATCAGACCAAGCTGAAATGTGGAAACACAATAAAAAGATGATTGATATTTGGGGTCAAAGGTCAAAGTTCAGCAATCCTACCACTGAACAGCGGGTCAAGGCATACCCAGTGGCACCGTAGCAATCAAAAATGAACTTTTTTAAAATGAAAATAAAACAATGGTTATTAAGTTATTGTTTCAACCTTTCTCCAGTCTGTTTGATTAAAAGCATCATGTAACAACGTTTCTAGTTTGAAAAATGTGAAATTCATGATTCCCCATACTACCAGTGTCTCTGATAAGGTCTCATAATGGAGCCCTGAAAAAAAATTGCAGTTCAAAACAATCATTAAGTGTTTTCAAAAAGTGAAAATCATTGAGCGATCATTCCAGTTTTTCCCCATAGACTGCTGTGTTGCAGAAGTTTTATCAGCTGAGAGTAAGTAATTCATGTGCCAAATTTTATATGTACATATTTTACGAGTGACAGCAAAACTTTCTGAACCTTTGTGTTCTACCGTGTTCATTTATCCTTTCAAACCGTTAGATAAATTATGTCAGACTGCAAAGTTTGATTTTTTTTTAAATGTGGCTTCCACGATGTTATATAATGTATTTAATAACACCTTGTAACGGACCTTCAGACATAGTCATACCCTTACTCTTTTTCGGGGGGGGGGGGGGCTGGGCCCGGCAGGGTTGTTGGAAAATATTGCAAGCTCTCCTCCCCCGCCACCACCACAATCAATAACACCAAGCGAAGTATGTTAAGTATGAAAGACACAGTGTGTGCATGTTGATGATAATCATTTTTTTTCCAGTGTTGTCAGAATAGCTGAACAAATGGATAGTCCACAATACTGTGATGAGTGTGATCCAGACACTGTAAAGTTGAAAAGGAAATTATAAGCTCTGCAAAAAAGTATTGCTATAAAATGCCAAGTTTCTTTCAAGTTTGTTATTCGCTCGACAAGACGAAATTTGCGCCTGTTTGGAGAATTCTTTGTCTCAAGGTCACATGCAACCGACGTAACAAATCTGGAATGATTAAATGAAAACAAAAAGGCAAAGACGCGAAGAAAAGCGTGGAACAGATGCGACGATGAAGGGTGGTTTGTTGACTACAATATTGCAAGTGTGTGACCAAGTCTTTTTTTCAATTTGATCAAAAATACAGTTATAGAACTCGCTTTCCTTTGGCGTGAAAATAATAATTTCAACTATTCATGGGAACTGTGTAGGCCTATTGGTAATTATTGTAATTTTACTTTCCATCGACAACGTTCTCGGTTTACATGTACATGAGGAATATGATTAATCCTGCAACGTATCCATGTAGCTTTTGTGTCAATCCGATTGATCGTCACTCAGATATTACAACATGT
>JZLH01S0527549.1:2222-21882 GCA_001188425.1 Eucidaris tribuloides
AGGTATAACACATGTAACCTTAAAGCCTTTTTAACCCTTTGGATGCTATAATATAAAATATAGTTATATAGTTAATATAGTTATATACATGTATATATAGTCAATATAGTTATATACATGTATAATTAAAAAAAAACTAGAGACATTCAGAATCTATTATTGCAGGGTTATGACTTTGGGGCATAAAGCTTTCAAATAACAAAAAATTCCCAAAACTAAACTTCGGCTTTAAATCAATTTTTAAAATGAACTTGTTATGCAAGCAATTAAAGGGGGAAACTTGGTTTTATTGAGATGAAAGTAAGCCAGGCCTGCATGTACCTGCATGTACCCATATGTACATGTACCTGGACTTACATACAGTCACGTTGTCTGTACACACACAATCAGTGTCTACAGAGATAAATCAGAGTAAATGCTAGTGCTCTATACCAGACACCTTATGATTAGAAATTCTCAGCGAATCCGACGGGGGAAAAAGTACAGCCGACCTCCCGAGCTGCTTTCAAGCCTCCCTCCCGTATTCCCCCAGCTCGCACTCCCAAGTCGCAAGCCATTCGTATAAGACTCCAAACCCAACTCGAGAAAACGGGGAAAAAAAGTCATGTCTTGATTACAAAAATTGATTATCCATTAATGTATTAAAGCGTCGGACGCACGGCCGTGAACAAATTGATAGTCAAGTTGCGCGCGTGTGTGTATGTTGGTTAGAATCGTTTTGATCGAATGGCTGCGTACAGGGTTACGCTCGTTTCTCTTTATAAAACCAATTGTTCGTCGCATCTTAGTTAAGTGTGAGACTGTGTATAGACATGACCCCATTGTTCAGGGAATCAGTTTTTTCTTTGCGTCTGATTAGGCGAGATGTCGTAGTACCACTTGAGGATTTTTCCAGTAGGTTGTAGGCTTCAGTAAAGATTCCATTGAGTTTTTTTTTTTTGATCAGCAGAAACCCAACTCCTCAATGTAGGAACCCCTTGAAATGTACAAAGTCCGTTAGGGTAATTTCATATCGGAGCCTCAACGAACTTGAAATCTCGAATTTCTAGAAGTGCTCTTCTTCAAAGGCTTTCAAATTTAGGACTGTACAAATCAGCTTATTAGTTTTCACAGCACTGGTAATATTTAGAGTACTTGTACTATGTTTCTTGAACTGAATTCTTTTACTAAAAATAATGATATTCGATTCTTAGAGATGCATAATACCATAATAGTTCCTTTTAGATGTGCATGAAAGTAAATAGCAAATTGAAAATGTGAGGAAATTAATTTAATTAAAATTTATTGAATAAGTGGGTGTTTAGCATGGATATGAATTAATCAAAGCCAGTGATGGATCTAATGCTTTGGGAGAGGTTATTCCATTTACATAATTTGGTGTCATATTTTCAAAAGCTTTTAATATCATTGAATGTCTTGGATTTCACACATATTTCATAGAGAAGGTTTTTTTTTTTACTGTGAACAGAGATTTCAACTAGGCTGGCATTGCTTCATAAGTTCAGTATGATGGCATTTATACCTTTTAAAAGCATCTATATTAATTAGTTTTATGAATCTGTTTTGACATATTTTTCCATAATTTGTATCAGACTGACAGACTGTTGTATAACAAGTGAATCAGAAACTGACTACAGCGTACAGCATACGATTGCCACAGCAAAAGTATTTACAAATGCCATGTTTTTATTCAGCGAGCATGATTGTTGTTGGTATTTGGATCCCTCTCATCATCTCTCCTAACATTCCGAGATCAGACGTAAACGAGGTTTGTCATGTTCGCGGGCATCTCAGCATGATCTCCGCGGCAACCCGCCGTCTTGTCCCACCTTCCTCGTCAAAAGATCATACTTCCCGACTCACGGAACAGCATCCATATTTATGTCACATTTTTTTACGGCATTGCGCTGCAATAGAGGTTATAGTCCTCCTGAACATTTTTTTTTGTGTGTTATTCAGAGAGAATGCGAAAAGAAAACAACAATAAAGGAAATATTCGGCTTTGAAAAAAGGGCTGAATTTTTTCTCCAAAACTAGTTGGGGATTGGATGTCCCAAGGTAAAACAAACTGGCCGGTCACCATCCCTACCAGTAAAGTACACACAGTCAAGGCATCCGAGGCTCTCTTGGGTCAAGTTTAATTTCGAAGCGGGGGATTTCAAAGGAGCGTTTGACAAATCGGCGCTGTGAGGGGTTCTGCATTGTTGGTAATTGGAAGTGGCATACGCTACCTACATGTATGTGTATGTATGTGTATGTGTGTGTTTGTGTGTATGTACTCTTTGGAGACACGAAAAAGAAATGTGTTGTATTTTCAGGTAATTTTTTTTTTACATCCCATTGGGGCCGTGATGTAGGGTTGTAAATGTAATATGGACTTGACTGCAAGATGATTAGTATGTCTGGGCTGTATGTGTACTTTAGAAAAATGTTTTGAATCCATCATACTAATTGTCTTTTCTTCCTTCAACATTCATGAGTTGAATTTCAGATCAGTTTGTTCACCCCTCCCCCTCCTAATAAATAAATAAATAAATGAATAAATAAATCTTTTAGTATTAGATTTGGTAGCATACCTGCAGCTAGGTAAAATACTAGTACAGGACACTGACAACTTGCACAAGTATTATTCTTTTAAAAAGGTCATTCTTTTTTAATGTAATGTATAGATTGTTTCTATAGTTGGGCATGTAAAAAGCCAGTTTTTCATAAACTTTAAATTTCCATTGTCAACACTACTATCTTTCCATTGTATATCATAATTTTAGTTTTGTAATAAATAAATGTGGTACAGTGTACATCAATTTGGTAAAAATGCCTTAAGTTTACATTGCCACTTAAAAATATTGTAAATGCTTGGTAAGCCATGATTTCTTCTCCAAAATTTTAACATCGAAGTGCTCTTTTAGGTAAAACATAATATAAACATAGAAATAATATGCTTCGTTAAGTAATCATACACCAGTAACATTTCAAATTGTCAAGAGCATTCTGAACAAATGCCACCAATTCAGTTTGACAACATATGAAAATAGAATAACCTATTGACTGACTGTGGCCCATAAGCACCCAGGCTTTCTCACAGTGTCAAGTTACTATAAGCTGGTTTTAAATTTTGATTTCTTTTTTTTCTTCCCCTCTCTTTTTTCCAAAATCATGGTCCACCAGAAATGAGCCCACTATCAAAGCAAAAAAAAAAAAAAAAGTAAAAGAGGAAAAAAAATGAATGTTGATCATGTGGTGCAGTGGGAATGTTGGTAACAATGAGAGAAGTTCAGAGAACCATAGAGTGGAAATCGCCGGGCTCTAAAGAGAAAATGGAAACTTTAGTATTTCATACTCTGTGGAGAACGGTGGGTCACCTGCCCTGAGGCATAAAAATACTTCGAGAATTTTAATTGACATCTCGGTTGTGTTGTTGTTGTTGTTGGTTGTACCCAGAAATAAAATGTGTTGGAAAATACAGCCCACTTCGTTTTACTCCAATTTCGCATGCCAGCGTTCTTAGTCAACAAGTATTTGACAATATGATATTTATTTTTTTCTGTTAATCATTTCTTGGAAAATTGAAGTCTGTAGTAAAAAGGGTGTTATCATTCTGCAGCTATCAGCTACTTTATTTATGTTTTCACATCAACTACATTCCTGCCACTTGCCCCCCCCCCAAAAAAAAATGATTAAAAACTCAATTTTGATATTGCTTGATGCCTTGATCTAATTATTAGATTTATTTGTGTGTACTTCACTCTGTGGGGTTGGTTTGGTGTCCTTGTAGGAATGGCATCCTTCTGTACAGGTGTCTAGCTGTTCGCTAAGACAGGTTTGACTAAAATTCTGCAGAGACCAATTTGAAAATTTTGGTAGATAGGCCTTCATGGTTTACAGTGCACCCAAAGATTTGGGGAGGTGGAAATCATTATTGATGTTAATCATTTTGCTAC
The DNA here is from genome assembly GCA_001188425.1 of Eucidaris tribuloides. Lineage (NCBI taxonomy): Eukaryota > Metazoa > Echinodermata > Echinoidea > Cidaroida > Cidaridae > Eucidaris > Eucidaris tribuloides. The sequence goes on from JZLH01S0527549.1 coordinate 6,164, forward strand.
TTGCATGATTGTTTTAATAGAGAATATGATGATATTGCAGGAATCCACATGTTTGATGGAGAAGCAACATTGATCAGAACCTTTGTTTCTGAATTGGCCCTGTCTCAAGACGATGGATACAAACCTAAAGTTCAATGTCTTGTCTTGTGCCCTTGTGTACATGTCAGTGTGATACACAGGGGCTGAGGGCGATTTAGCCCCCCCCCCCCCATGAACAAAATAGCCCCCTAAAATCACAAAATAGTCCCCAATTATCCTCATAGGGTTCAATGTATCACTAAATCAGGCTTGAAACTAGCCCCACAAAATAAAATTTTATTTCCTGCCCTGGTACATGTAGATTTGAGATTCTGAGCTCTTGTACCTGTATTGGAAAAAGGGCATAGAAAATAAATTTAGGAACATGTGTGCATACAATCCCAAAACCACAGTGGAAAACTTGTACTGTTTAACCGTAGAGCTATAACAGTTAAACAGAGTACAGATTATGGCCTCCACGTTATTGTCACGTAATGAACGTTCTGCTTCCGTGGAATCTTGGATGAGAAAACCCGGGGAAAGAAAGTAAACTTCGCCCCTTGGCAATGACCCTAATCAGAGGTTAAGAGATCTTAAATTACAGAATTTGAGTTCATGAGTAGAAATTCTACCTCCCCCCCCCCTCCCCTTTCCCCACTCTTTGATAACCCAAACATAACACCATACAGTTTGGCAGCAGTATTCTTTCTGGTTCAAATCCCCAGTGGAATGGTAACTTAAAGATCGAGGAGCGCAGCAGGCTTTATACTTCGCAGCCACTGCTCCTCGAACTCTTTTGAACCATTTTTCTTGCCGTTGGCAGCCTGAGGGAGAAAAGAGTACCTCAGTGAAAAAATACCAAATAGAGACTGCCTATTAGTACCGACAGGGGCAATGCATGGGGACCGTTTGTGTAATTGTCCATGGTGGTTGGCGCTTTGTTTTGAACTTTGACCTCCAGATGAGGGGGAGAATGGGGGTCAAGGGGATATCGAGCCAATCAGAAACCAGTCGGGAATAAGGTGGCAGTATCAAATTCCTGTCAAGTTTGAAAATAATTAGAGTGTCAGATTTGAAGGATTTGCATTGTGATGCATTCAAACATTCCTAAAGTTTTACCTTGCATTTCCTTCTTTTTTCCTTCGCTTTTTGGAGTAGGATCTAAATTCTATATACATTTGTATACATTTTTTTCTTAAATTAACAACATACAACATGTAAAGTGCTTTGGTAAATGGAACATTAGGTCAAACCATGTAATGCATATCTATTTATTACACTTGTAAGTCAACAACAGTTGACAATTTGCGTGTGATGACGAGAGAAACTAAATTTTAAATTTATAGTACTGTATACGCCATATATTTAATTGCGTACATATATATTTTCACAATTTTGCTCCAAGACGGGGAATTAATAATGAGATTTATTTTCACGATTTGATTGCATTTGCATTGACTTTATACTGGTGTATCAGGAAGTGGACATTTTTGCCTTTGTTTAATCATAAAATTCCTGAAAGTAAAACCATCGTGAAATATTCAGCGCATATAGTATGCATTTGAAATTAAAAAAGAATCTGATCAGAACAGATACATGTACAAGCACCATTGTTATGATGAAATATACCAAGTTCATTTAGTTTCAGTTTCAAAAGCGCATGTAAAGAGTTAAACATCTCCATGACTCCTGTATTTGATGTCTCATTTCCTTCCAATGGCCTTCACTCATATCTTTCAAGTACACTGGACCAGCACTGTATCGCAATCGCCGGCTGACACTCCATTTCTCTTTCTCTGGATTTCGAGAAGTCCGAGAGGCCGGGAAGCTTGACGACGCATAACTGGGAGTAGGATAACGATATAATGAACGAATACATCAATGGGTATTTGCCCGGGATGTTGGGGTATTTTTCTTGTGCAGCCACCGAATTTGTGAGCTGCTGTTCTTGGCAGTGCCTTGTTAACAAAAGTGCACGCACCAAACAATTAGGCATAAACCCGATTCACACCTCATTTGGCTAATTTGAGGAGTAGAGCTATGTCTCCCTATTAGCCATGCTGCTGCATTGATTGATAAAAAACTGAGACCTTATGATTTCTCAAAGATGCCTTGAATTATTATGGATTATGGATGTCTGTTGAAGGAAGTATTTTTTTTTTTTGGGGGGGGGAAGGGTAGGAGTGGGTGAGTGGGGGAATAAAAAAATGACAGTTGAAACTCTGAATAGTGCATGTGAACTTGGATTGTACTGATGTGTAGTGATGCCCGTGACTAACTTACACATGGTACTTTCATGTTTACTGAGAATTGCGGTTAAAAAAAAGGAATATTCTAGAATGTTCGTTTATGTCTTAAGTCAGAGAAAAACACTTTGCATCCCATTCAGTGATTACCGTGTTATTGTCAAATGATCCATATGTCCATTTGGAGGCGAAAAAACTGAGAGCAATTACAAAACAATTTGCGGTGATGTAAGGTGGAAAACAACATATTTCCTGCCGTTTTTGTTCTTATTTTTAGAGGTAGTATTATATTATAAATCAATATTGAATGGAAAGTACGTGTGAACCGTGGGCTGCGCCATCGCAAGATGCCTCGTATGTCGGGGGGCTTTTAGCGGGTGGAGTCGGAGGAAAGCGAGATGGGTGAATCAAGGCCAGCGAGTCGGTGGAGATATGACGATTCTCGACTCAATCGATTGTTTCGGGCTGGCCCACCCGTCTGATAGAACTGGGGGGCTCGATTGCGCCTTGGGGCTACAAGGCTGACCTTTTAGTGCCAGCAGAGGATGGTGCGTGGTAGTAATATCGGCAAAGCGGCGTGCCGAATTTTCATTGGTCGTTTTGTAAAATTTTTAACGATGAGGAACATAGTGAAGAGTGAAATCAACATAAGGAAGTGAATAGTTCTCTCATTACCTCCTGTAGTGGACTTTCAATCCACTTAACCCCTTCCATACTGTTATAGCAAACTCCGTAGACTAAGAGGAAGTTGTCTTGGGCTGGGCCGTATGGAGAATGCATGTTATATTGATACCAGATTGTCTCCATCAGGTTAATAAAACTCAAACTTGCTGGACTTGAGTTGAACTTCTGAGGACATAAGACTTGTCTTCAGACACATGAATAATAGTTTGAATTATTGTGGTGTAGTGTGTGACACATTACTGTTTTGTTTTTTTACCAGCAATTCTACTTTTGCCACCCCAATCCAAAAAATGGATCGATGCCCCTGTTGTAGATCTGAAAGAGCGAAATGGATTGTACACGTCTAGTTGTTTCCAATGTTATGTACATGTAGCTACTGTACATGTACATGCATGTGATGATAAACCAGTGTTTGAACCGACTATGCAACGTGATGGATTCTACTGGCACTTCTTGTAGCGATTATAATTACGTCTAGACTCGTTACGATTGACATACTAGCCGTCGAGCCGTGTAAGACAATCCGTCGTTAATGAAGTTACGGTCAATTAAAAACTCCCAGTGGTAAACAGGAGTTATGTTAGCCCATTTTAATTATGGCCATCTGTCATTTGTCATATGAGACAGTATGATGAGTGAGTTTTGAGAAGAGAAGCATGCACTGTCATTCATTTGTAACAAAAATTTGTTCAGTTTGTATAACACGTTGATCGTGGTTGCTACTGTAGGAGCAGTTGAACTATCACATGTGGATTAAGATATGAACCTGTATCATAAGAAATAGCCTTTCATTAAATGTTTGTAATCATCTAACTACATCTAGCAATGAACATGAGGAATTTAGAAGTAATTAAACGATTATAGTTAATAGATAAATAGATAAATAAATCTAGAATAATAGAAAGTCATTAATTCAATAAATTGATAAATCAGTAAATCAATAAATCAATAAATTCATACTGTATGTACTCTACTTGTTTATCTCTGCGTTTCTGTCTACAAAATTTCGTTTTCATGCGCTTGTACATGTACATGTAAACAATTCATTGAAAGCAAAACTAAACAGAAAAATATCTCACACAGCCTGACACTACAGTTTGTAGAGGACTAGAGGTCCTTGTTAATAAATAAATAAGTAAATAACTAAACTAACTAACTAACTAACTAAATAACTAAATAAATAAATAGATTTAAATAAATTAACGAATACATAGATAGATTGAATATATTTCATTTGGTAAATAAAATGAGTATAATAGTCATTAATTCAATAAATCAATAAATACCATAAACTACAGTGTATGTACTGAACTTGTTTATCTCTGCATTTTCAGTATACAATATTTCATTTCTTTTTCATGCACTTGTAAACAATTCATCTGTGAGCAACATGGAACAAAAAAAAAAAACTCGCACAGATTGGACCTACAGTATATAGAGGTCCCTGTACTTTTGTTGTTTGTCTTTATGTCAAGCGATAAGTATCAGCTACAATTGTACAGCATGAATCTGTAGGAAACTCGCGCCCCGTAATGCACACGTGAGCGGCGTTGACTCGTTACTGAGTAATGCGCGTTATACGTACATGTGTTCATTCCGTCGTTACAGGAATGCCCCCATTGTGTTTCGGCGTCGTGCGTAATAATTGTTCGGTAATCATGCCACATTTCTGAGGACCGGTTCACGTGCTGGTGAGTGGGGTTGTATTGTCAGGGGGTCGTCTGAGACGGGAAAGCAACATTCAGGAAACACTCGATACCGGTATTGAGATTTTGAATTATTACATTTGACTGTGGGAAGATATGTTTTGTTAACCTAGTGCGATAGAGAGGAGGCAGTCGTGCGGATGCGATGGAATGAATATGAATTGGCTAAGTGATCTTGGCACTTCTCTCAGTCCAATTAACCCATTGAATCTGTTCCTGACATTGAATACTCACTTCTTTTCTCAGTTTTCTGAAACCTGCAGATATGCCATTAGTCATTCAAATACTCACTAGATTACTGTATACACCATGTATTTCACATTGATATGTTTTCGTGATTTGCTCAAAAATGGGGAATTTGTGAGAGTTTATTTTCACAATTTTATCACATTTTCATTCAATTTGTATGCGTGCACTATATTGGGAATTGAAAATTCTGCAGTTGTTTAGTTGTAAAATTTGCAAAGATAAAACCACCACTAAATGTTTAGGGTAGTATTTGATAACTAAAGTACTTTCAGTATTCTGGTTGAAAATGGAACAAAATGATATAAGAAGAAGCTCAGAAACTTGAACATGAAATTGATTTGTAAGTGAAATGATGTGATGTTGTATTTGCAGTAAATTTATTTCAGTAGTGGATCCATTAGGGAGTATTTTGACCTGATGAAAGTTTTTTGATTTACTGTGAAAATACCTGATACAAAGCACCAAATTTGGACTGGTCAAGTTTCTTGTCCTTCTATGTCTATGAGTATGTGTACATTTACTGCTCTTATGAACTTTTTGAATTGTTATTATTTAACTAGTGTATGACTACTCTACCAGCAAAACTGTTTATTTCCATTCCATATTTTTAATTTGATTATGGACTGGAGTCACTGGACAATTATCATTCATATTTCTTCAGTTAGTTATTGATTACTACTAGTATTCAGTTATCTATTTGCCATGAAACAAGCAGAGTGTATTGAAAGATATTCCATACTTACTGTTCCTAATTTAAAAAGTACTCATGTTAGCGTAGATCGATAGTTATTCATTTATAGAGGGGAAACTGGAAATATGAGAATATTTTTTTTCTTCTGTCTATTGTGTCTAAAAATAACAGCAAGCCGTGTCAATCACTTAGCATGTAAAGACTTTTTTTTCTTCTACTGGTGGGTACAACAGTAACTGCACTGTATGCACATACATACATACAGACAGTACATGTATGGCTTGGCAGAAAATCAAAATAGTTGCATGAATGAGTTTCCGCATGAGTGCTCAGCGTACACATTGGGGGGAGGTTCCCCCCAGACAATGGCGGGCCGCGGCCGAACAAACGGGAGCCAGCGAGGTGTTCACGGTCTGGGGTGTTGTCTGGACACGGCCGGGAGGAGAAACGAATCATGCTCCTGTTGCGCTGTCTTTGTGCGGTTCCGCCGTGATTGATCACCCGTTCGGCTTGGAATAACATCGGCTGTTTCAGCCGGTTGTTTTCTGTTTGGTTTTTCGATGTTTGTGATAGATGGGGGAAATTATTTTGACAGTGTTGAGGTATTTTTTGCTATTCCCGCTGCCCCCAAAATGCAGCTCTCGAGTCCGTATGAATTTGATGTGTGCTATATATACTTGGCCAAGGCCGAGAGAGGTTGGTCATGATCACTGCTGTAATGTATTGCCAGAAAACCCACAAAACATGATATTTAGTACATCAAATAAATTTATCCCTATCCTAAGCTCTCCTCCCCCCCCCCCCAACCCATAGAGGTAACTGCCACAGGACTATGCTAACATGATTCTGCTGTACTCCATAGTGTCAGGGAAGGTTGTATCCAAAAAATATTCAATGAATGTTGAGCTAAAATTTCATTGAAGTTGAGTAGCAAAGGATTCTACAAAATCTGTGAATACAAATTGTTTCCCAATATTAAAAAGAATGAATTCCAGATTAGTGGACTGCTTGCATACATGTAACTCTTTCATTTCTGAGTAATTAGAATGACTTTAAACAATTAATTACTACAGTTTTGGGAGGATAAAGAGAGTACATAGTACTGATCCCAGAAAATGAACGAACATGTTTTTCAATATATTTTACCAGTAACAGTTGTAATTCATGTAGTTTACCAGGTAAGTGACATAATTGGGAACACTTGAAAATGCCTCAAGAACCAAATGAATTGAAATATATACCAACTATACACTAGCAGGAGTGGATCTCCCACCTGGGACGATTTGTCTGTAATTTGTTTACTTAAGGAGAATCAAGCATAAATGTAGGAGTATCTTAGTTTTATCCGGGGACGATAAAAATAAGCCCCATAGAGAGCCACACAGCAGGTTTCCGTGCTACGAGTGATATTGACATTGTTTATTTTAGAATGAGTCAACGTTTGACTACAAGATTTTCACAGGAGAATCCTTGCATAGTTTACTTGATTCTAGAGTAGTTTCAGCCCAAGTTGAGGACTACCCCCAATCATGTCATTTACCTTTAACATAGATCCCTTACATTATACGTTAATATGAGTTCTCCATACACATTCCTTTTTTTCAAAATCTGAGCAAGATGGCAAACATTAAATTAAATAAAATTAAGTGTAAAAAAAAAATTGATAAAGTACTTTGAAATTTGGTTGAGTCAGTAGGATGTACAGACATGGATCTTCTAGTAGGATCTACAGGACAGATGATACCCTTCATACTGTATTAAAAGTTATTGCATGTGGAAAACTTTCTGGACAAATTTTCATTTCATTAAGCATCCAGCTTGCACAAACATGGTGAGCTCAATGTAAAAAATAGAGAAAGTTGACAATACATGGTACTACATCCGGTACATCTTCTCTCTGGTGAGGAGGGCAAAAGATTGTGATTATAACTTGAAGCTGATAAGGAAGCAGAGATGTCACGCCACAGCGCTTCTTTCTTCACGGAACGGATGAAAATATAGGCATGGTAGAAGGTTACCCCATTATCTGCGTGTCCCAATGCATGCAAACTGATCATGTTTTGGAATGCGGGGGATTTACGCAAAGAACGAGAACAACTGATGTGTCGTCGTGGCCCCTTATCTCCTCATCCTCGACAATTGTATTCCATCCCGTTTTCCTTCTCATTCATGTTACGCTTCAGAAATAGACCAGAATGTATATGTAGCTTATGCCAGGGATTTTAAATACGACTGTATATAAAAGGGTATTTATTATTGGCTTCCGAGCAAAGTTGTCACATTTGGGGTGGAAAGAGAATAGCGTCAATACCGGTGGATTTTAGCTGAAAACGTAGTCCAGCAATTTATTACAACTCTGACATGATCTAAACTATGCTGGAGTTGACACATTTTGTGGTGGTCACAAAACAATGTATTTAAGTCTTAAAGACATTATATAACATTGCAGAAGCCCCATTTACATACAAAAAAAAATAGTTTAACTTTGCTATCTGACATGTGTGACAGTGTTTGAATGGACAAATAAACACCCTAGAACACAAAACTTCAGACAGTTTTACAGTTAAGTTGTCACTTTTAAAATATGTACAGATAAAAATTGGCACATGAATTATTGTCACCCCAATAAAATTTTGCAACACAACAGTCTATGGGAAAGCTGAAATGGTTAATAAATGATTTTCACTTGTTTAAAAGTACTTAATAATTGTTTTGATCTGCAATTTTTTCTGGGCTTCATTTTTAGACCTTAGAGACGCTGAGTAGGGTGGGGAAACGTACTTGACATCTTTTAAACTGGACACATTGTTATACATGCCTTTAATATCTCAATCTCTCAGACATTTAAGGACAGTGTCACTTTAAACAAACTTCTTTTGCATAAATACTGTCAACTCCAATCAGCTGTAACTCTTTACTTTTGCATGATGATAAAAAAATGTTTCCAAGGATGTCAGTTTAACTGAGCTACATATGTTGAAAAGTTTCCTGTAGTTTAATACTGCTCTCTTGTCACTTACTTTTTTTTTCAAGTGGATCAATATCTAATGATAATCAGTAATGTGTTACATTCATTTCATAATAAAGTATAGAAATAATTATCAATTATTTCAAAAATAGTAAACTAAATACAACTATATTTGATAATACAATAGAGTAAGGGATGTCCTATGCTGTGTAAAAGTGTATTCAAGTACTGTAATTATATTTCTTCTGTACTTTGTATGGTACTACAATATGTTGAATGGTTATTTTGTGGTGCAAAATTACACCTGTGGCACTGGCAAGTGATAAGTTGATAATGGAATCTCAGAATAAATTACCTGAACAGTACAGAAAACATTCAAAGGTTGCAGAAGTTGTTCAACCTAGGATCTGCCTTATTCAATGGGGTATTTTGCATCCCCACATATTGTTGGTTTGGGGAAGTATGAAAAACTCTGGTTGAAATATTAATTATTTTTCAGAATTTGATTTGCATGAAAGTTTCCAAAAATAGTGGTGAATTTGCTTCCCAAAATATGATTGCACAACTTCACCATGACTTATCTACAAAGTACAGGTAGCTGGAAAATGCTTTTTGAAATAGTGTGGTTGATGATTTACTCCACGTAATGAAATGCAATTTTCGATTATGAGCAGATAAATCCGTCTGGCATTAACAGAAAACTGGTGAATAATTACCCGCAAATGCATTTGATAAGCGTGCACATTGCCTGCTCACATAATTGTGTTTTATTTTCCAATCATAAGGCTCGTGTTGTAAATAGTCTACAAGTATCCATAATAATGCGGGTAATTTGAAAATAGACAAGCCTAAATTACGGAATAATTTGGCGTGTCATTTACCCCGTTTTCCACTATATGTGTACCATTGTTTTGGTGGTGAATGAGGGAAGGATAATGCCAATAAAATGTAATGATGTATGGCGGGCAACTAATCAGGCATATTGAGTTTTTATTATCGTAAAAATAAATGGCTTAGTTTCTGCGAGTTGGTTAGGGGTATGAACAGGTAACGTGAATTGTATAATGCTGAATTTTGTTGACTGGGTGTTGGTGGGCAATAATGCTTAAAAAAAAAATCAATTTCATGACAAATTTTGTATGTTCTTTCTAATGTCGGTCTCGATGAACGAGCAACATACCGAATTATGATTTTAATAAACCGGGGGATACTTAGGTAGAGAGACATGCGATCATTCATGTAATAACCTCAACCACTAGCGTGAAAAAAAAGAAGCTTAATGTCATTTGCACCTGGGAATGTTGTTGTTGTTGTTTAAAATCCACTTTATCAGGCTTTTCCAGCATTACATCCCTTTATTTTCATAAAATCCGGCCCACTTTTTGTGAAAATGAGCCATCAAGCTGTGCAGAGATTTTTAAAACACAATACTCTACTTTCGAGTGGTGCCAAGGATTAGTTTGAGACACTTTATGAAGCTTCACACTGCGTTTTAGGCCGAATTAAAGCAGAGAGCATGTCACATACCAAAAAGATCATCCACTAAAAGTGTATCAGTGCATGAAACTGGGACTGACATGCAGATTACGGATGGATTAAAAATGGATTGACAGTCTGACTTAAGAATGTATATGGATTGTCTGAAATAAAGGGTGGAAACAATGTTGAAAAATCTTTGAGAATCTCATACTTATGAAAACCTCAAAATACTGACATTAAAGGCAGGGGATCTCTTTTGCATGCCTAAAAATTAACATTGTGTAAAAACAATGGCATTTAGAAGAAAATGCCATCAGGGAATCTTTAGCAAAATATAGGGGCTAGAAACTCAGTTTTAGTGGAATTATAGTGACCATTAGACTCAGATTTGATTTTTTTTCTTGCGAGAAAAAAATTGCCAACATAGAACGTACACTAAACAGCTATTGTTTTTCTGTTGCATTTTTCAAATTCTAGGCAATCACTGACCCCCAGATTTCACAGACATGCCCTTCATCAATAGCCTAAGGGCATGGACCATCTTTTCCTGGTCTGCGGGGATGCTTACAAATGAGATCCACTGCCTTTAAAGCTCAGTGATATGATTGGGAGAAAAAAAAATGCCTTTAGAACCAAACTGGTTGAAGTATGAACCAAATGTACCCCAGCTGGAGTGGATCTCCTGGCTGGAAGGATTTGTCTTGAGTTTGTTTACTTACAGAGAATCAAGCATGAACAGGCCAGCAGTTTAATTTTATTGGGGCACGATAGATTTAATCCCCATGGAAGGCTACACTACAAATTTGTCTGTTACAAGGCATACTGATGGACATTATTTTAAAATGAGTCAACCTTTGACTACAAAATTTTCACAGTAGTATCCCTGCATAGTTTACTTGTTTCTGGAGTAGTTTTAACCACAATTTGAGGACTACCCCCAATCATGTCATTTACCTTTAAACATACAGTACTTTTTGATTTGCCCACCTCAAAATGAGCTCATTAAATGCAAGGGGTCTCTTTTGCATGTCTGAAAAATAACATTATTTAACACTGGCATATAGAAGAAAATACCATCTAAGAACTGTTAGCAAAGTAAGTCAGAGGTAGAAACTCAGTTTTAGTGGAATTATAGTGATTGGAGTTATTGTCTCAGAAAAGTTCCTTGCATAGAACATACACTAAATGACCATTTTTGTGCATTTTTCCAATTCTTGGTAATTACTGATCCTCATTTGATACACATGTCCTTCATCAAAACATTAGGGCATGTGTGATGATTTGTTGTGTTATATGAGATTTAGCGTTGTCTGAAAACTTGGTTTGGGATGAAAATAAGCGGAGTTAAAATTCAAATTTCTCCAAGCATCAGCAGGCTCTTTCAACTTTTACACTAGTCTGACTGCCAGAGGCTATTCATGTGTCATCTAGTGAAAACTGAATACCTGCTTATCACAAGTGAAGAAGTCAGAAACCCACACCAGCAAATGAAGTTGACCCAATGGCAGTCTGCTATTTCAGTACTGTATTGTGTGGAAACAGTATGTATGCAAAATCATTCCTTGCTCCGAGAAATGTGTAAATTTCATGTAAAGTGAAATTCATTTCCATACCGGTACATTCCTTTCTGAGTACATTTGATAAACAATTAAAGTGGGAAGTTTGCACACATGTACATGGGATTCCCAAGTCCTAATTGAGCGGTGTTTTTGTTTGTTGGCTAATGGTGCGATGTTAGTACCCCCAGTACAGAAGGGCAGTAAATCACATTTATTGTTCGCCACCAATTTGTCAATGATTTGCCCCCCTTTTGAATTACGAGTGGGTAGGGGCCTCTAAAAAAGTTGGCCCACTAAGCCCTCAGCATTGTTCCTCCGGCCATTTAAGACGCTCTCAAAACTTGGGCCAGCTTTTGTCCCCACCAGACCACATCTTCATTGAAGTGACTTGTCAACATTTAATAATACAGCCATCACCGGGGTTGTATGGAGTGGTGTTGGAGGTTACCTCTGCCAATTTATATGTATTCTTTTGTCCCATTATTATGTGCTTGACAACTGGAGTCCCCCTTTCACCCGATTCAGGACCGGATTGACTCACGGGGGCCTAGCTGCGCTGACGAGAGCCCCCCTTTCACAGCGCTTGGTTAGAGAATGGACACTAGTCTATTGCGTAACAACCGCTAACAATGCGTCCCATGTTGTGTTAGCGGCTTGCCGTCCATTAGTGTGTCCATTAGCGCCCTGGCCGTTGAATGTGTTTTCCTCTCCCGGCTGGCACCGACGCTATAGATCGTACGAGGGGGGAAGGCTAGGCAATATTGTTTTTTGTCCTCCACTGTATATTGTCAATGAGTGGTTATTTGTTAGGCTTCAGAGTAGAGAAGTCGTGGCCGCTGCAACTTTTTTTTTAATCCGGTCTCAGACTGGGGGGCTCATTATTGTTTGTCCGGTTGATTGAACACGTCAAATGTTGTCACTTGTCAGTTTATTCATGAGGTGAAGAATACTGAAGATGACTCCATTACATGTTTTCCCTGTTCCATCTCTAGATATACATCTGACCCCTTCACCCCCTTCCCCAAAACATTCCCAGGGTTTGAAACAGTTATGTGGTAATTGCCTGGTACAGGTATGTTAGATTCTAAGATTAGACACAGAGCTATACATGTTGCCTGATGGAAATGTTAGCTGTCTTTGATGGGGAACAAATAAAATGTACAACTAGTGATACTATGTTTGGCCCCTTATATTCAAGACTCGATTGCAGTTTTATAAAATTGTCTGGATTTTGAATGAACATTGAACTGATTATTGCAAAGAATTTTATTTTTTTCACCATTTGCTAAAGCTTTACATGGGCTTTAAATTTGCATTGTTAATGGTGTGCAATAATTATGAAACTAGTCAAGCCATTCTCAAATATTTCAAAGATTATTTCTTCTTTAAAGGGACTGAATCGTGGCCATCGACCGGCCTGATGAGAACAAAACTCACTGCCGTCACCCCGTTTCGAGTTATACCATTAATATACCGGTGGAGGTGTTATTTCGTTGGCAGTACTCAGCGGACCGGCGATGGACGCAGCGCACGCTAATACGAAAGAGGCCCGAATAATACAATTCGGGCACGTGTTCGGTAAATTTGACAGGAGCTCTCTGATTTGGTTGAGGCTTCTCATTGCCGTACTGAATGTACACGATCGCTGCTGTGCGCTACTGCTGCGTGCATCGAACTGGTTTCGCAACAGCACCAAACGCCCCAGGAACGGAGCTTAAGCGAATTTAAAGTGATAGGCTAACATTGTGGAGCTTCATTTTAAACAACTGTCAAACTTTGATATCTGAGCTACATAGTAGTGTTCAAATGGACAAATAAATACCCTAGACTACAAAAGTTTGGAAAGTTATGCTGCCAATGGTAAGATATGAATGAATAAACAATTAATACTCAGGGCGAGTAAAAAATAGCCTAGATGTACACACAGTAAGTCTATGGGAGGAAATGGTCGGGTGAATCCGGTCAACTTACGATTTTCACTTTTTTAAAGCACTGAATAATCATTTTGAAATACAGTTTTTTTCAGGGCTTTATTTTTAGACCTTATCAAAGACACTTGGAGCATGGAGGATTATGTAGCTCACATTTTTTAAACTGTGGTAAATGTTAGCCAGTGGCTTTAAAGCCCTGCTAAACATCAACAAAATTATACAGACTTTACACATATGTTGAATTTTGAGTGTACATGTACATGAATCAGGAAGGGTTTAGATTGGAGCTCCAATGCATCATCAACTTCTACAGACTATTAACATGCATGTAGTAATTCTAATTCACTGTTGGCATTTCAAAACTTTCCTTAAAAGTGAGTTGGGTGTGTGGGAGATCATGACTCAAATTCCATCTTCAAAATGGTTTTTGTATTACTTTTGTTGCCAGCATATTTCTGTCCAAAATTGTGTATGTTGTAAAACATATTTTTTTTGTACAGCAAAGAGCATTATGTTTGTCAGCATTAAATCAGAATTGGACTGACTACAAGATGTTGGCTGTATTACTCCTAACCCAGGGGCAGTGACAGGGTAAAATCTTAGGAGGGGTGAAATCCGTCTGGGAAACTTTTGCCTCCTCCCACCCCAATTTGTTTTTACTAGTCAAACTGCAAGCTAGACAGCATCTGACAAGCAGGGGGCAGACAATGACAAAAAATGTTTTTGCCAGCCAAACATTTTTTTTACTAGCCAAACTGCAAGCCAAACAGCTTCTGACAAGCAGGGGGCAGGGGGCCGATGGTGGTGAAAAGCATTTTTCTTCCTGCCAAAAATTTTGTTTACTAGCCAATAGCCAAAGAAGAACAATGGGGGGGGGGATTTTTCGAAAAAAGTAAAATCCCCTACATTTTAATTACTTTGAAAAAAAATAATAGGGAGCAGTCGCCCCCTCTCACCCCCCTGGGTGGCACTGCTGCTGTCCTTAACCAAAGCCAGTCACCAGGTGAATACAGGGGGCTCTCTGTGTTGGTGTTCTGTTCCCCGTAATCCCTTTAATGGGATCCAGCCATAATCCTAAGGCTTTCCAGACTTTCTGCCAGTCCGGTCTCCCACCCAGTGCCAAGGTCTTCCAAGTTCAATCTCATCCTAGAAGAAAAAAAATGATGGAAGTAGGAGGAATAGAAAAAAGTTGTTTATTTCAGTTTTTATTGATAATGATGCATGATATTTGGAGTGTACTGCTTTCACCTGAATCAGTTTGTGGTGAGACAAAAATATTTTGTCAGTGATGGGATTTTATCCTCAGAAATATTCTTACTGTTACTATGGTACAACAGGAGCTGTGTACAGTCACTGTGTCACTACTGTGTACACATTGTGAATACTGTTGTGTCTTGTGTAACTACATGTATTATTACTTTCTCTACAAGTACTATTCTTAAATCTGATGAAGATGTTGAAACAGCAACAGCAATATCAACAACAGCAACAACAACAACAACAACAACAGCAGTTCTGTTGTTGCTTCTACTTCTACAAGTACTTCTTACTGCTGCTGATACTACTACTGCTACTACTACAACTGCTGGTACTACTACTTTTATTACTACAGACTAATACTACTAATGCTACCACCTCTACTACTACTGCCACTACTACTACTATTAGTACTAAATGTACAATCACTGCTACTATTACTTCTACTACTGCTACTACTACTTCTACTACTTCTACTACTTCTACTACTACAATGTTGTTATTACTTCTGTTTAGTAGTTTTGTTGTTGATACGAGTTCTGCTTCCCAACAAAAAGCATGTGAGTGCCAAACTTGTCAGAATCTCTCATGGCCCAGATTACAGATGTAGACAGACAGTCAAAGTTACGGTAGATTATTATCAAGGTTGAATGCATCCATAACTCTGATGGAGAGGAGACTAGTGTCTGTGGCAGATTTGGGTCCTGGCTTTACCATGCCCCAGATAGCATTTGATTGACAATTAAAATTTATGCTGCATCGTCAAACTTCATATTTAATCTCCCCACTCCCTCCATCCCTTTTCCCCTAGCAGCATTTTTTGTCAAACACACACACACACACACACACACACACACACACACACACACACACACACACACACGACACACACACACACACACACACACACACACACACACACACACACACA
>JZLH01S0527626.1:0-12257 GCA_001188425.1 Eucidaris tribuloides
AGTTGTAACTTGTATTTCTCTAGAACTTGCAAACATCTGTTTACAGACCATAAGCGTGTGACAAATGTTGTAAAAAAAAAAATAAAAAAACTAATCCAAAGTAAAATATCCTGTAGGACTAAACATTTCTACATGAACAATTGTACCGTTTCATATTATACATGTATATCTACAGTAAGTCAGATATCAGGTGAGAATGTTACGTGGTGTTTTTTTAATAAGGACAAAATAAAATGATAATAGTGTGACAGCTTCATTGGCAAACTGTAAAATAATGTAGTTTATATCTTGATCACATGTAGGTACATTGTGTTTCCATATATTTGTTAATATATTTGTTATGTTTTTAAACCTCCGTTTGGATATATTCTGTCCTTTTCAACCCTTTTGCTTATAAATATTTTGCTGACCTCCCAACCATTTTGAATATGGAGGAGAGAATTTTAACCATTCCCAGCTCTTGTTTTGATATGATTTTCCTTTTGTTGTTGTTGATATTTTTACAGTACACTCCTGTGTGGTATTTTTAAACTAAATCTTTCATATTTTTTCACTCAGAAAGGTTAGGAAGTCTGTATTTTGTGAGTATTTCATTGTGTGCATTTAAACTTTTCATGTTGTTTTTTTTTCTTTATATTTTGTCACGTTTTACTACTATATGATGAGACCCATAATTGGAAGAGCAATGCTGCTGTACTGTAAGGGCTACCCTATTGAAATAAAACAGAATAAATATAACTACTGTAGATGACAGAGGGTAAATCAATGGTACTGTCTTTACAAACTTCCAACACTAAAGTGTCTTAGTCATGCTGGTCACGACCACTTCATCAACATGCCGTCCATCTTTCCAGTTGTCTGCTGCATGCTGATTAAGTCTGGCGGAAAAATCTACAGCCGTTGCTTTGACTGTTTATTGATTTTGTAAACTTGCGCGATGTTGTAATAGCTCTTTTCCCCCCTCTCTTTCTTTTTAAATATTTCTTGGAAGCAAATTTGCCTTTCACTTATCACCATCCATCATCAATGACAGATTTGGTCATTATGGATTCAACCCCTAGCAAGGCAATCAAACTACTTTAATGAAGAATATGTGATTGTCTGTCATGCTTCATGACAGCAGACTTTAAATGATATAACAGAACCATATATTCTCTCCAAAAAAAATGAAAAGGAAACTTATGTGTCAAATAAAGTGCCCTTTATGCTATCATTGTTTTGTGAGTGTAAATATGAAACTGTGAAAAAGAAAGGTGTCGTTATGCTCAGTGCTTTACAGGTTGAAAATCTGTGAGTGACCAATACTATATACATACATGTTTTTCTTGACAGAACAAACCATCATGTGTGGAGGTTTGATATAAATACGTAGATATCTTGATAGTATCAAATAGTAACAAATAAAGTGAATTGAATTGTATCAGCTTAATTTTCAAACTTCTTTATTCTTTTCCATTTTTATTCATGAATATGAACATCATTTTACAGCCCATACAGTTCGAGTTGTTCTACTTTTTTTTTGGGGGGGGGGGAGAGTGTCCACAATAATGAAAAATATCTTAACCTGTTAAAGACAAGTCACAAGATGTCTCATCGCAGGTTCTATTGGAAATGCATGTTAAAGTCAAATCAAACTATCTTCAATGGTTAAAGATTGTGTCAGGGATGTGCAAGTTCATTACTTCCCTTCATTATCAATGCCAAACGGTAGTTTAGTACTTACAAATGGTGTGTTGAAAGTTTGAGATCCATACGTCATGAATTTGTTGTTTTATGAGAAAAACTTATAACGACATGTTACCAGAATGTTGTTCTTTCCATGAGTTTAAATTTTGCTCAAATTACGAATCGCAAGACCAGCGGAGCCTACTGATTGCTTAAACGGCTAACCCCCACGTGACCTTCGGCTAACGGCTGATCGGACAATTTTGGAACGGCCCGTGCACGTCGGCGTCACAGATTTTTTTGAAAATGCTTCAGAGCAATTTGTAAAAGGATGAAGTTTAACCATCCAGATTTTCACCAAAACTCAATATTTTACTCCAAGTCTCTATGAGAGGTGTTTATTTATAGTAATCTTCACATTGGATATGATTTCAGCTGATTTCATTCATTTAGATGTTTTTTGACGTGCAAATCAATGACACAATCTTTAAGATCTGTGGTTTCATCTCATTGATAATACCATCGAATCATTCTGGGTTATGTAGCTACTTGTAAAGTGGGCAGAGGAGAGTGGTCCCATTTCAGCACAGAGCCTAGGACGTAAGTCTTAGCAGGGGAAAAATTGATTTTAAATTTTCGGGGGCAGTACTTTGGAGCACATTGGCTAAATTTGTCTACAATTTACTTTGTGTCTATGGGAATTTGTTGGGACTCTTTTGAAATTTTCAAGGGCTCTGTTTTGCTTTCGGGGGGCAAATTGCCCTATGCCCCCGTGTATTTTGAGTACTGAGTCTTAGTACAATTATTCGATTTTATGTTTGTTTGTTTAAAAAAAAAAACTGATAAAAAGACTATGTATGGCAGACATGCGCTTCTGATAAGTTAATAAATTCTTCACGAAATGCCACCCTAAAAGTAAAAAGCATGTGACCTACAATTCTGATGTAAACTAAATGTAGCAATGTAGAGTACATTTTATCCCTAATTACATGCATCCAGGTTTCTGTTAGGTATGGGTATAGTGTACATGCAAACATGTATCTTCCATTTATGTCTCAATAAACTTAATGAACATTCAAACCATTGACCACATGGTTAAACATTTCTTACTGATGAGGACAAATCGAATCCACTTATTTGTGTATTTTCTGATCCACTTTATACAAATAACACATCTGTCTCTAGAAATGGGCTAATGATTTTACCAAGAATGTTCAGCTTAATCAAGTGGAAACATTGAACTCATTTTATGATGGATTCCTCTAGCATTAGTTTTTTCCCTCTTCTTTCCCTGTCTGGATACTATAGGATGGTTCCTGGAATGAACCCATTTACCATTTCCCCCGCCCGGCTATTCAACCGTTTGACAATGATTGAAGCAGTTATTGAACTATGTGATGCACATTACAAGCTGAAAATAGCCAAATAAGTCAATTTAGATAAATAAACATGTACAGAAAAAAAACATGTACAGACATACACACATGTATGTATGTACATTGGATCGTAGTCCATGTAGGTACGTGATTCGACTTACCTTAAACAGTGCATGTTAAATGTAATTACAGTGCCACAAGCACACAATTCTTGAGTGAAAAGGAATATTCGCCGTAAACGATCAAATAAAATCAGTTGATTAGGAATTATGTTTATGAGTACAGAATAGTTAGCATTGATAAAAGAAATTGATACGTTCTAACACATTATCACTATTAATGCAAAACAAATTATATCAGGCAAATTTAGTCATGTTATACAAACTACACCCATCTGGACGTAAATCACTAGTTTGTAATTGAATTTTGGCAAATATGATAGTGCACAAAGTTGGGAATTTTCGCTGGAGAAGATTTGTCTTGGCAGCAGTGTATAATCTCATAATTTTGTCTCACATTTAAGTTTAGAATTGAAGATGGTTCATAATACATTAGATTGAAAACGGTTTGAGTAAATTCCTGAAAAAAAAATTAGGTTTGTTGAAGCAAAGTCAGATTACTGTGTTTCAGTGTTGTATCCAAGGCCGGCCTCGAGGCCAATTTGTGATGGCCTTGGTCTCGGTCTCTGTCCGAGTCACGTGTATAAACCCTATGGTTGGAGCGGCCTCGATCTCGGAACATGTGGTCTCAGAATACTGCTATGTTCACATCTTAGTGAGATACAGTGCAGTAGTGGATCCAGGATATTTTCTATAAGAGGGGCCTTTGGGCAGGAAGCAAAAAAAAAAGATAAAAAATTGTCTGTATTCCCCCCCCCCCCTTGCTTTTAAGTCAACAAGAGGGGAGCTATAGGATTTTCTATAAGAGGGACCTTTTGGCAAGCCATTGAAAGCAAATTGAATTGACCAGTTCAAGTTCAACTGTATGGTTTGTTCTTTGCCTTTAATTCTGTAGGAAAAAGTGTTTGATGAAAATGAGTCACTTGTAGATTCCACTTTTTAACACATTTAAGAAATGTCTTGAAATGCAATTGTCAGAGTTTCATTTTGTGATGTTTTTCCATGCAGCTCAGAGTTTTGTTTTTATTGGAAACATTGATAAATTGCAGCGCCTGTAAAATCGACCGCCCTTGTAGATTGTGTAATCAACTATCTGCATGTAGGTGGCACATGTAACACACTTACAAACTCACTGTTTTTCTCACCTACAGACCTTACTGTATGAAAAATATATACAATGTAAACCCTACCTTTAAAAAGGATGAATGATTATTTGTCAAAACGATCCTTACAAATAAATCCATTAGCATGCCGTCCTGGGACCAGAGTCGATGAATGGTTTGCAAGTCTGCCTGGAGGAATAAAGCAAAGGTTTAGATTGACCTGAAACAAGCCCAGGAGACTGGGCCCAGATTGTAGGAGCCCAGGTTATATATTAGAACTTTTCATTATTTATGAACCAATTCCTTAAAGTGTATCTGCAATATGTTTATAAATCTAAATAAGATTGGATGGAATGAACAGAAAGTTTCCCTTAACTCTTTTTTTGCCGCATTTCTAAAGTGAACTCCAGATTTAATTCATGTTTCTCATTGAATTTGCGATTTTTTGTTGGCACAATAGCCACACTTCTTTTATGCATAGAAGGTGTTGATGACATGTTGGACCTAGGAGAAGGGAGTTGTATTGAGCAAGAGGATTAAGAGGGATTAGCAAATCCCTACTCATTGTCTGCAGTGCATTTATTGTTCTGTGCAAATTGGTGAACGAAGCACCCTAAGGGTTAAAGTTGGTGGTGCACAACAGAAAACATAATTCTATTTTAGGAGTTATCAAACTTTGCACACTTTTGCTGTCAGATCACAGGAGCCATACTAATGAAATTTTATTTAGTTTCTTGTGTTTTGTCATTAATTACATGTAATAGGTGGATATTTTTAATTATATCATTTCTATTTTAAAACCTCCCTCACATGCTCCTCTCCCTCAAAACTGAAATGAATGTAAAAGATGATTTTTTTTTATAAATCATTTGGAATCAGGTGGGAATTAACAGCAAATTGAATGAGCCACACAAAGTACAATATTCTCTGAATTTAATGGAGGATAATGAGCCAGCAGGTGCGAAAGTAATTTCCATTAATGAAAGTGTGTCTGCATTCAATTCATAGATTGAATCTTTAAGAGTAATTATTATCATGTTCAAGTGGGAAAATAATCACTCATGGGTATGATGTATTATTAAACTGATGATGTTGGAGACATGGATGTGTGTACTGAAGAATATTGCGAACAGTGCAAATGGTTGTATTGCAGTTGTAGCCATTATGCAATATAACCTTATCAGTTCTTTACATAACTCTCAAAGTGATAGGCTAACATTGTGGAGCTTCAATTAAAAAGATTATCAAACTTTGATATCTGAGCTACATACATGTAGTAATGATCAAATGGACAAATAAACACCCTAGAATATAAAAGTTTGGAAAAGTTATGCTGCCAATGGCAAGGTATGCATGAATAAACAATTTCTACTCCGGTGGATGATAAAATAGCCTAGATCTGCACACAGTAAGTCTATGGGAGAAAATGGGCTGGTGAATTTGAATGCTTGTAGATTTTCACTCTTGTAAAGGCACTATTTAAATCATCATTTTGAATACATTTTTTTCAGGGCTTCATTTTCAGACCTTATCAAAGACACTTTGAGTGTGGAGGATTATGTAGCTCACATTTTTTAACTGTGGTAAATGTTAGCCAGTGGCTTTAACGTGCCAAAGTCACAAATATGCATATGATATGATATGATATGATATGATATGATATGATATGATATGATATGATATGATATATTATTATTATTTATTCGACCATAAAATTGCATGTACAATAACATAAACATTACAAACATAAAGCAAAGAAAACACAACATAAACATTACAATACGGATATACGTAATAGAGATAGAGATGGGGCAACATGTGGGTCAGGGCACACAAAAGTAAAGTCATTTACTGTTGCCCATAGGCATGTGAACCCACCTATATGATCTAATGAAGATGATGCATCATCAAATGGTTGGTGTTATGGTGTACATCACAAGTTATACATTAACTGACTGTTTCAGTGTCTAGTTCAGTAGCTGTAGTTACTCTCTGTTTTTCATGTAGGCCCCAATGTAGTGCCCATCAATGTCTTATCTCTATCTGTTTGTGTCAACACTTCAAGATCATGAAGCTGCACACGGTTTGCGTCAAAACTGTAGGTTTGAAACAAAAGGCAAAGGCAGCGGGGGAAGCGCATGACATAGCATGCAGCTGTCGTATGTTTTTAAGTACCGCTAATAGCTTCTTGCAATCCAGTAGCATTTGTCATTTATTGCCCTGTCGGGGTTTTACGTGGAAGAGAGAAGGGGAGGCTTTATAATTTGGTTTCTGCAAATGATTTAGAAATGCTCTGCGCATTAGTCAATCCCAAAGTGGAAGCCAAACACTCAACAACATACAGCGTAGTTTGGTGTGTAAAGGTCAAAGTTCACTGAGATATTACACCTACATGTATATACATACATGTACAAATTCTAATTTTGATTGCATGTTTAGTAGTCTTACTGAGTCATAAAAGTAGACTACCATAAAGTTATTCCAGGCCTACTGAGGTCTTCTAAAAACCAGAAATTAAACCAGCCAAAGTAATATTGCCACACCTTAACATTGAAAGCTTTTTAAAACATGTAAGAAATTGATTGAAGAAAGTTGGCAGATATTGCAGGTTAACAAAAGTACAGTATGAAAACTCAATGTTAGTTTAGATTAATCTTGAATTATTTCTTGAATTAAAATGATGTATCATTCCCACTTCCTCACCAATGAATTCCTGTTTTTTCTATCGATTTCTTTCTTCTCTTGACCAAATTGTAAACATGTTTTTTACTTTCTCTTATTTTATTGTACACTGTATATATCATATTTTGCATTATGTGACAGAAATCCCTCTAGTGTTGCTGAAAGTGTCATTGTCACGTTTTAGGAATCTATTCTCTGCAGTTGTAGAATCTGTTGCATCTCATCCACCCCAGTCGTAAATTTAACATTTTTTGTATGGATCATTGAATCAAATGAAGGGAGAAAGGTCAGCCATACCAAGCATGGCAAGTCATTTCTTGAGAACTACATGAATCCTGGAAAGAAATGCATTTTATTTCAGAAGGGTACAAGAAGCAGCTTAGTAGTGTACTTAATGGAATTATTGTGGTATTATTTCTATATTTTTGTTGGTTGGGAACTAGAAGGGCACTATTGTAGTACAATATACAAAATATATTTTCTGTCACCACCTTAGATGAACTGATGAAGCATCCCGGACAGGACATGAAACATTCTCGTCAAAATTTCAAAGTAAGTCCAGTTGACTGGATAATTGTTTGTTGTTACAAATTATTAGCGGCCCTCTGGTTCTAAGCTGACGTTTTACACATTTTGCGAATGTTGTGAGGTATGCAATTTTAAGTTCCTGTCCAGTGTGTCTTCATTAGAGAAATTAAGCAGTGAGTACAGTGTACAATACGGACTTGGGTATCCTGCAGTCTTCATCATCGATAACATGTCTCTGTGAATCAGCTGCCTGAGCTAGGTTTTTGTTGTGGGCTGTGAGGTATCTAGGTTTGGGGTTCAAAATCTCTAAAGTGAGGTTTACCCATACCAGACCCAACCCAAAGTGAGAGTCTATTTGTGAAGGTCTCAAGCCAGAAGTATGCATATTAAGTGTGTATCATTCTTTGTAAGTCAGATGCTATTGCCAGATTATTTTCTGTGGACTGTGGATTGGAAGAGTATTAAGGTCTGAGAGCATTAATTCCATCTAATATTGTACATGTAAGTATTGCTACTTAAGTGGAAAGTGACATGATCACATTAATGGTAATCAGTCTCTCTGATGTAAGAAATTCCATGTGGCAAGCTAATGATGCAAACTTTACATAAGAAACGAGCATAACACATGTTCTTAATTGACTCTCACACGTCGCATTTAGGATGTATTGATGTGATATTACTCAAAATCCATCATTTATCAAAAATGAATATAGACCAGTGTTTATTGGTTGGGCTGTAACAAAATGTTAGGTAATCACACATTCTGACCAATCAGGGAGGCTGTTAAATAATCTGATCATGCTTCCTTGGATGTCAGGTTTCTGATTTGCCTCTGGCCTTGGAGTATGTGTCGGTTTCGAAACAGGAAACCAAGACTCTTCGCGAGTTGATACCGCCACTGTCAAGTGGAACTGAATGCGCATCTCGCTCATACACTGGGCGCCACATTACTTACAGTTAATTGTGTTCCTTTCTGACAGAATGTGCTACTTTGTAGCATTATGTTCCAGAAATGTAATTGGTAAGTGACATGTGAAGTAGAGCACGGAACATATTTCAGAAGCTAGGCAAGGAAGGAGAAAGAAAAGTAGTAAAACAGGTATTGAAGGGGTGATGGAAAAAGGGGTTAGCGAGTGAGACTTACGGGATGGTGTTTCACTTTATAAGAATCGTGGCAACAACAGTATGTGTGTGTGTGTGTGTGTGTGTGTGTGTTTGTGTGTGTTTGTGTATATGTGTGTCGTGTCTGTGTGTGTCCATGTGCTTGTATTTGTGTGTTTGTGTGTATTTGTGTACATGCATATGTGTCTGTGTATGTGTATACATGTGCTTGTATGTGTGTATGTGTTTGTGTGTGTGCTTCTGTGTGTGTGTGTGTGTGTGTGTGTGTGTGTGTGTGTGTGTGTGTGTGTGTGTGTGTGTGTGTGTGTGTGTGTGTGTGTGTGTGTGTGTGTGTGTGTGTGTGTGTGTGTGTGTGTGTGTGTGTGTGTGTGTGTGTGTGTGTTATTAGGGTTAGGAGATCTTATTGGGTAGAGACAATAATGCAAATATGTGGTGACATTTTTTCTCGCAATCTTTTAGGGGTGGAAAATCAGTCTTATGTGGTAGAAAACCATAATTGAGAACAAAGATAGGTCAATGGATGTGAGGATGTGTCTGGATACACAAGTCCATATTTCCATGTGTACACAAGTTGATGGTGTTGTTGACATACTGATTTCATGCTCCTGTAGTTTCTCATCTCATGATGTTATGTGTAAGATGGCTCAATCCAAACACAAAACCTGGGGTAGCGCTTGGACTGTTAACGTGGAGGACCTTGAAAATCTTTCCAAAATCATTATCGATTGGTCTCAGAATTTGGTATAGCGTTACAACCGCATTTATCTGACGTAATGACGTTTCATCAGGAACCGTACTCGGATGACACGGTGGCAGCCCAGTTGCCTTTTGTGTGTGTGTGTTATTAATGTCGTCTTTACTTCTCTCTTGGGCGTTAAATTAAGATGTACTTTCTTGCCGACTCTTGGAGAGTTGGGATATCAATATCATCCTAGTTGTGGCGGATAGCATTGTTGTGTTTTGAATGCTTCCAGCTGAGGATGTGGTGTTTAAAGGTATTACCAGGGGAGTGTTTCACAAAGAATTAAAGTTGATCTTAAATTTAGATTGCATCTTAAAATACTGGTTAGCCATTTATGGCAATACTGAAGTGGAGAAATGGTTTTAACTGGCATACAATTGTGAAAAGAACAATCCGTAATGTGGCATATTTTGTAAGATTATTGTATGTGGTGTGAAAGACATTTCTAATTTTTGATTTTTTTTCTAAATGCTGAATGGCTTGTTATATGTTAAAGTCCCACTTAAGATTTAAGTTCACTTTAAATTCTATTTAACCAGTCAGCTACGGGAACCGGGTGGCCCCTGTACAAAGTATATGAGAATTTGAGAATTCAGTAGTGACGGGTTAAATAATCTCTGTGGAGTAGTTGTCAATGATCATGATAACCTTTTATGGTTCTCATTTCAAATCAAGTATGTAACATTTATCAAATATAGATGTACATGTATGCATGGTAATCTCTGCATTCTGTATGGCACGCGTCATTTATTTTTGCCTTGATTTTCATTTTGAAAAAAAGAGATTTTACTCTAATTGACCTGCACCTGGGCATAACCTATCTGCAGTACTGTAAAATTAGTATGATCAGGAGATTGAAACTACAAAACTTTAAATTTGTAATTTTCAGTAGGGAATCACCATAAAGTGAAGAGAGTTAAATGCCAAATTTGTGAATATACTGTAGTTTTCATTACAGAGCTAATGTGTGTCTGTATGTCGGGCAAATTTTCTTTTTCTCATTTGAAGAGAATATGAAGCATTCATATGTAGCATTCTTCAAATGTTTATGATGTCGGCTCTGTATGTTCCGCTGACGTCTTGAGCCAATTTCAAAATGATTATCCATTAATGACTGGCTCTGTAGATTCGTAAAGTGGCATTGATTTGGTCCATAATGGGTTTGTCCTACATTCAGCATAATGCAGAAGAGCTATACAGAGAGTGAGGGATACTAGATAGCATCACAGCGATAAGGAATTATGGGTAATCGGCAGATACATTAGGTTGGTGAATTGTCCTTGGAAATGATGCTAACCTATGGTGTCCCAGATTTAGGCTGTTGTGTCCCAGATAAATGAAAATTGGGTTGTGGTGTGTTCATGTTTGTAATGTTTGAAGTTGAATTGATATAATATTATTGGTAATATGAACCGAATAGGCATGGGTAATTGACAGTTTTGATTGTAATTTATTGTATGTAATTACAACTTTTCAAGTATTTATTTGAATTTCTTGACAATGCAGTTGTAATTGTTATTGTAATGTGCCGTAATTGGTGCAATTACTATTCAAATACATTTCTTACATACCAGATTTTACATACATTTTAAAACATACATGTATCAAGTCCTGTGCTATGGTTTTTCTTGAAATGAAATGTGTTTCCATGGAAAATAATGAGCCCTAGAATACAACAATTTAAGCAGAATAGTGTCATTGACTACACCTACCAGGGTTCCCGCGGTCATGGAAAACCTGGAAAAGTCATGGAATTTTGAAAATGTTTTTCCAGGCCTGGAAAAGTCATGGAAAATGCATTTTATGAAAAAGTCATGGAAAAGTCCTGGAATTTCATAAATTTGTATGTTTTTTGCTTTTTAATGATCTTCTTTTTATATTTTATTATTTTAATGGGAATACTTTTTACACTAGCCACATACATTTTCATGAATTTGCTGGGCCAAAAAGGTCCTGGATTTCTAAAATTTATCTTGAAAAAGTTATGGAATTTATTTTTGTAAAAGGTGCAGGAACCCTGACCTACATGTAATATGTACCTTCTTGTATATTGGCTAAAAAGTGACACGTAAGTAATTCTAATTGTATCTATAAAGTTAACACAAGTAATTGTAATAATTGTAATTATAGTGGAAAACATAGTTATTGTACCCATTCCTCGTGCCTCATGTGTTCAAACAGATTTTTTTTCCTCCCTTTTTCTTTTTTTTTCCTAATCAGGCTATTTTACAATCCTTTTTTTTTTACATAAATTGCAAAATCCTGTCAGGCCACGTAATATTTCACTACCAATGTTTACTTTTAGAGCATGACATGGATCAGTAGTGTAAGCATACAGTATGTGTACACAATATGTTTGTCAGGTAGTCAATATTACATGTACATCATACATGTATATTCCTGCAATTTACAGCAAATTACACTGCAAATATAGGGTATTAATGCGACTCTGATAGATGCCATATGGGTCCCTGATCTACATGTAATTTGAGGCAATTATACCAATGATTAATTAAACGTAGTGCACTGCAGCACTCGGCTGTTTATTACATTATCTCTCTTTTTTTACCTTGTTAACTACAGTGTATGTATGACTGGGAATATTTTTTTTTTAATTTAATTACTATTTTTTGGCGGGGGGGGGGGGGGTTGGTCAAAAAGAGTATGTATTCGAAAGATTAATAGACAGTTATTACTTAACTCTTTACACGCGGTGTTCGCATCCATGCACTACCTGCGGCGTGCGGGATTCGCATTTCACGCTCAAACGTAGAAACGATTGTATTCACCCGAATTACACTGATTTCCCGGATACTAGCAGTAATCTCTTTGTATTGTTAACATTCCTTAAGTACGGGGGTATTATGTTAGGTTCTTAAGGAACCAGAAAAATTGATAAATACAATGGAAGCTTTGTGAT
>JZLH01S0527626.1:31488-44597 GCA_001188425.1 Eucidaris tribuloides
TTTTCACAGGAGAATCCTTGCATAGTTTACTTGATTCTAAAGTAGTATCAGCCCAAGTTGAGGATTACCCCCGATCATGTCATTTACCTTTAAAGGTTGATTGGAGTATAGCTGTTGATATTGATTTTTCCCAGAACTTACTTTTTTTCAAATGCATTTTAACCATCTGTAACAGGCCTTGGACAAGATATGAAATATGTGATTATGTTCCTGTCAACTGGCATTCAAATTTTGTAATTGAATATTTGCTTGGTAACAGGTACTGAGTTGGATATCAGAATACCTAAACTGTGGGGCAGCATATCTCAAAAGGAGAACAAAAAACTCATTATGCCAGGCAAAGAAAGATATTTTAGTATGTTCGAAACACATAATTTCTAAAAGAAAAAAAGGAGAATCAAATTAAAGTACATGTAGTTATAGAAATGGTAAATTGCTTCTGTTTAATGTCATGTACCATTATCCATAATTGCTGTGGCTTCTTGACTTGTTATGATCATCATTGATGTGCTCTTCACCAACATTGTAGGAAAGATCAGGGTTTTGCAACCAGAAAATGACAGATATTTTTAAGTAGATTACTTACATTCATTGACATTGAAGTGGTGAGTATACATGTGTATGATGTAAACGTCTTGCAATACCTTCTTTCCCTCTCAGGATTTCATAATTTTCTCAAGATTTGAACTTTGTTTGAACATCATTTGTCATACTGTACAAAGCATGACAATTTGCCATTTCATTGTTTGATTTACACAGAATGCACGTGATTTGCGAATCCAAGATTGCTAAGTTCACGTGCAACTCACGCACGTGCCACACTGGTAGTAACAAACTGCTGAGTGATCTCAACTTTGCAAACCACACCTACACATGTGAGATGAAATTAAAAATTATAGTTCTTTCTTTTCCTTTTTTAAATATGAAAAAAAACTGACTGGGAAACAAATTTATAAATAATGAAGACAGCAAAGAAAATTTTACTGAAGCTGGATTCAAACAAGAGACCTCAGGATTTACAATAACTTTGAAAGCCACAAAGTGTGGAAAGTCCCCTTTTTAATTGCATGGCAGTACCAGCATTTCAGCATAACTTTGTATTCATCAGAAACTATGTGGAATGGGAAGAATTGCATGTCATGAATAGATCTAGGTTTTTTTTTCTTGTGTAAGCTGACATGATGGATTACAAATCACCAAAAGTATTTTAAACCCTCTTGTGTGAAGACGGTCCGTTGAGTATGCATGTTCAAAATTTGGATGCATGCATGTGTGGGTGTTTGTGTGTAATTTAATGACACCGATATCAACAATCTGTTATCGTGAATATTGATCTCGACTGTTGTTTTTGACATTGTCAAGGACGTTTCCTGCCATAACATATGAGTATTTTTGTTTTCCTTGAAATGTTTCCAGTATGATGTTTGTTTACGTTTGACAGTCACAAGAATTGAGTGTAGGATATTGGTGAAATTTTTTGGCATTTGTTTTAATATATCAGTAGATGTTTTGTTGCTTCCAAGGATAAGCGGCTTGTGTTATTTTGAGATTTATGTCCTTCACTGAGGGGGAAACAGAAATACTATGATGTTCATCTACTTTCATTTGTGGTATTAGGTTGAGAACGAGAGAAAAAAATAGTTATCTTTGTATTTATTGCGTCAGGAAAATAAATTATGTTGTTTTCATGTCATAGGATTATGGTTTTAGTGGTTGTTTACACAAATGTTAAGTTGTTGATGCCAAAAATATGTTGTGACTTTTTCAGAGGATTATCATCTTTTTTATTTAATCTGTCCAATGAATGGTTTATTGATCAATGTTTGATGCTGATACAGTGTGTTTGTAAGACACCTAGAAATATTATATTGAGGCAAGCACAATAGAAATGTATGATTATTTTCAAATATTAATATCAAAGTAATAATAATGATAATGATAATAATAACAATAATAATGATAGCAATAATAATAATAGTACTAACAATATTACTATTATTGTCATAATTTTTATAATTATCACTATTACTGGACTGTTACTATTACTATTACTCCTACTTCTACTACTAAATTGCTGCTGCTACTGCTACTACTGTATATGCTGAATATTTCAAGGTGGTTTTATTTTCGCGAATTTCGCGACTTACTGAACATGAAAATTTGCACTTCCTAATAATTCTGTACAAAGTGAACGCAAAAACAATAAAATCACAAAAATATACTCTCGCAAATTCCTCGTCTTGAAGCAAAATCGCAAAAATATATAGACGTGTAATATATGGCGTGTACAGTACTACTACTACTACTACTACTACTACTACTATTCCTGCTACTTCTACTCCTGCTGCTACTACTACTAAAATCTGTCATTTCTCAGTCTTTAATTGAAATTCGCCCACTTATCCCATTGCTTCTATGATTCTGTAATTTCAGTAGACTTCATATATGGCACATCTGGTTCCTATGCTCATAGGCGTACGCAGGATTTTGCCAAGGGGGGTGTTCATCCGCGGCCAAATCATAGCTTCTACATTTTTCCTGATCACGCCAGCCGTCGAAAAGTTGTTGGGGGGGGGGGGATAATAACCAAGTTCCAAGAAAAAAAAATCATGGTTATTTCACATTTTCAAACACCCCCCTTTTCACGCAAAAAGGGGGTGATAACTAGGAAAAAGGAGCGTGTTTGGGGGTGTTAACACCCCCCTTTGCAAAAGGGGGTGTTTGAACACCCCACACACCCCCACCCCCCTGCGTACGCGTATGCGTATGCTCAATGGGTTAATAGTTAACTCCTGGGTAAAAAAATACCCAATTAAGCAGAGTTTACTGCATAAATAACTGAGGAGGTTTAAACAAAGATTCTAGGTACACTGTATAACAAACTATCATTGATGACTGGGTAAATGTTCCAGGAAATGACAGTAGGCAGATGCCATAGATATTTTTGTCTCACTCTCGAATGTCATCACAACTGTAGCAGATCTTCTGCATGGTCACTTCTCCACCATGAGGTTTGGATCTGGTTCCAATGTGGATCTTTGGGTCTTAAAGAGAATACACAGTACTGGTTGATTACTTGCAGAACAACAGCATTTTAAATATCAACTGCTTTCAAACCTTCTGTGAACAGATGGTATTCCAAAAATGTCAGTATAGTACAGGAGAGAGTAGTTGAAAACAACAGAATACTTGTTTTGACATCATCTGTTTACACAAATCCCCACTTGCTGACAAAATGTCATTAACAAAAATCTATATGTGGGACTATTGTTAATTGTTGCCATACAGACACTGCGCCAACGCGAGCTACTCCGCTCGGCGTACTCAAAACTGCAATTTCCTCAACTTTTTATTGCATATGAAGTGAATTAGTCTCCTACATTATAATGCCAAATGTAATTTCTCTCAGCTGGAAAAATTGGATTGTGTAAATTTTGATTGAAGATTTTCCATCATCACCAGTACTGTGTGTTCTCTTTAATATCTGATGACTCTGCCAGGAGTCCGAGTCTATGAAGGAATTACAAAGTAGACTTTGGTTTGTGACTAAAAAGTTTTCTTGTTTTGCCTAATTGTTCTCCCATTCTTTTGCTAAAAGCGTGCATTTTCGCTTCAAATTTTGTTAAATTTTACTTCTATAAAGTTGAGAGATCAGTATGGCACTTTCTTGGTGAAGAAGTTCTGCCAGTCTGTCTAATAAAGGTCACTAACTTGTATGATTATCTAGTTATGCTGAGAAGTTTGAGATTAGTCATTTGTATTTTTTTTTGGTGAGAAGTGTTGCAGTTCTGTCTTAATGCACTCTTAAAACAGGTCATTAAGTTAGTTTCTAGTTAAGGCTGAAAAGGAAAGTACATGGCTATTATTTTTTCCAATTGATTTTGCTTTGGGTTGCTGCATTTGTTGGCTTCTGTGTTTATTTTTTTTAAATAATATTTGGGTGATGGATAACATGCTCACTGATCGGAACTTATGTCAGCATAATACTGTACACCCCTACTGATAAAGTAGACTCTCCCATATTTGCATCTGAGCAATGCAAACAGGCAGAAATCATTCCCAATAATAGGGAGGTTGATTGTATTTTTTTCATTTATTTACTTATTTGTTTATTTGTTCATTAATCTTTGTACTAGAGAGTTGTTCTGTACTTTCCTATTACTACAATTTAAAGCATGAATTAACAAGATATGTATCTTAGACAAAATAAATAAATGAATGAATGAATAAATAAAAGCTTGTTATTGCATGTTCATTCATTATTGATACAAACAAGCTTGGAATTGTGGTTGATAAATTACCAGCTATGTTTATTTAATGAACAATACATACAGTCCATTCATCAGTGCTCATTTTCAGGAGATTGGACAATGCAATGATATCATACTACCATACGTTTTGATGAGGGAGACTTGTAGCTAGGAACAAAATTCATTTGAGTAAAAGGAAATTGTGAGTAAAAGCATTAAAAGCAATAATTCAATAGAATGGTTTTTGTTGTCATGAAATTGCAAGTATTTACACATAATTAATCAGCACACAGTATGATAGTACTATAGTCTATAGGCCTGTAATATATGTATGCTAACAAATCATGCCACATTTTATTTTTAGGGCTGTATGAGAGGAGTCATAATGTACATAGCTGTGGTGTGCTGCACTTTGGGATGTAAATCCTGAGTAGGTGTGGGGTCCACATTCCACTTATTTGAGGGGAAAGGGGAAGATGGCCCTTATAAATATTCTGTAGGATAGTCAAAATTAATTTGTAAAAAATCCCCACATGGATTCACAATATCCGAAAATGCACTTCTTTTGTTCTATTCTGGGTTATTTTCTTCAAAAGTGGCTGCCATCTCCATCAATTGCCAACAACCTAACTAGTAGTGTGTGTGTGTGTGTGTGTGTGTGTGTGTGTGTGTGTGTGTGTGTGTGTGTGTGTGTGTGTGTGTGTGTGTGTGTGTGTGTGTGTGTGTGTGTGTGTGTGTGTGTGTGTGTGTGTGTGTGTGTGTGTGTGTGTTTGTAATCACCTCCAACTGTGGACGTTTTGTATTAATTTTACTGTACAACCGCGGACGTACCTTCTAGGGGGGATGGTCCACGTTTTTAGATCTTGCTGTAATTGAGGTGCTTATGTAGCATTACAACCAGTAAGCAAGGTCTGGGGGTATATAGAGAACGTCCGCATTTGGATGTTGTGTACTGTAATGTATACGTCCGCAGTTGTCAGAAGTTTCATCCTCATTTAATAGGTAAAATTTCCTGTGTGTGTCCTCGGTATTACTGTTACCAACACACACACACTCACACACAGATACACTCACATTAAAAATTGTACGTCTTCGGTCGAAGGTGATTACACGTATGTGTTTGTGTATGTGTATGTGTGTATGTGTGTGTGGGTGGGGGGGGTTTGCCTGTGTGTGTATGTGTTTATGTGGGTGTACATACACACTCATACAGACAAACAAACAAATGTAGCATTTAATCATCACAAACTACAAATGCTACCTTTGAATATTTTCATGCAATACAACATTACAACAAACAAAATTGTACACGGATCTTACATGTAGGCTACATGTACGTGCATGCATCTCTCGCCACCAAGACTGAATGTCTGATCTTGCCTATAATCTGGAAGCTGTTACATGTGCCATACATTAATGCTACTACATTATTCAAGCTCTCACTGCATTTACAGCCATGGTGATGGATGCGGGAGATTTTACCAACGACAGAATTCGGGTTAGTTAACGTTGTCTCCTCAAGACATGTGTGTTTGTAACTTAGCAACGGCTTTTTTCAGATTTGGAGAGGGTTTTACGGCTAACGTCGCTTTGTCTGGCAATGGAGATTACCGCATCAGCTCCGCGAAAGTGTTAACGAAACCGAATCTGACAATGTGCCCAAAACGCATTTCCTACATACATGTACATTGTACGTACATAATCACGTTGGAATTGATATGCAT
Organism: Eucidaris tribuloides; assembly: GCA_001188425.1. NCBI lineage: Eukaryota > Metazoa > Echinodermata > Echinoidea > Cidaroida > Cidaridae > Eucidaris > Eucidaris tribuloides. Next base: position 37,463 of record JZLH01S0527626.1, read on the forward strand.
TCAGAGATACAGGATTGATTCCTAAGAAATAATGAATAGAATTTTATACAGTTGGATTTGGATAATGAAACAAGCTATCCCCATTGAGTACCCTGTTGTTTCCACAGTGTTTGAGACTCAAGTGACATGTAGTCATTGTAGGAAGATGGAGCCAGCAACTTACAGGAATAAGTTAAGAAAAAATTGACATAAGCTGTTATTTTCGTGAGGGTTTTATTTCGTGAGCCAGACCCTCACGAAAATTTCCACTTCAATTCATGTCTACATGTATTTATAGAAATGACAACATCAAAAAAATTGCAAAATTAACCACTCGCGAATTACCGCACCTAGTCCAAAAACGCGAAAATAACTGAATGAGAAAATAATGGCTCATACAATATTTGTGAGAATTATGGTACATGGTGATAAAGAAAGCTGAAATAAGGGGTACTGTGTAATACTTACGTATACATGTTCCCTCAGCAAGGCCCTATCAATTTAATAATAAATTTTTGTTAATTTGACATCTTTGCGAAATTGTCCCATAGTCCAAGATTGCTGAAACAGCTACAGGGGGAAGAGCTTATTGATTCAAAAGGTGCATAAATTAATACGGCACGGTTAACATGCATTGGGCTGCATGCATCGGTCATGTCGGGTCAGCTCAAGGTCAGGGCATGCATGATCTGATTGGTTGGTAAGAAATGACTGTTACCCCAAAATCGAAGAAGAAGAACTTGGCAGCGTGACATCTTATTCCTGGTTATACTGTACCATAACGTACAGGTAGTAGGTATAAGAATACAGAATATTGCATACTTTCTTAACTTATTCCTGTTAATTGCTGGTCCATCTTCCCTCAAGTACTTCCCAAAAGGTTGGATAAATTTTGAGTTCTTTTTATTATTATAGTAAAATCAAACTGTCTTCACCACATTAAACCACAATATAGTTTGTTTTGAAAGTCTAGAGTACAGTTAAAGGTTAGTGACATGATTGGGAACACTTGAAAATGCCTCAAGAACCAAATGAGTTGAAATATATACCAACTATACACTAGCAGGAGTGGATCTCCCACCTGGGAGGATTTGTCTGTAATTTGTTTACTTACGGAGAATCAAGCATAAACATAGGAGTATCTTAATTTTATCGGGGACGATAAAAATAAGCCCCATAGAGAGCCACACAGCAGGTTTCCGTGCTATGAGTGATATCGACATTGTTTATTTTAGAATGAGTCAACGTTTGACTACAAGATTTTCACAGGAGGATCCTTGCATAGTTTACTTGATTCTAGAGTAGTTTCAGCCCAAGTTTAGCACTACCCCCAATTATGTCATTTACCTTTAAGGACACTAAAATACAAATAACATGAGCATGTGACTTACTGTAAAAGTTGAAAGTATTTCAAAGTGAATTAGTTTAGATTATAAAAAAAAAATCTCTCATTATACCAATTTTTATTTTGATGTCCTTTGAAATTGAACTTTTCATGGAATCTATTCTAGTAGCAAACCATGGCAACCAAGTTTCATTGACTTCCAATGCACATATACAGAAAGCACCCCATTGCAACTTGGCACTCATATTTACATGCCTTTAGATTTTCACGACTGAAGAATCACCTCAACACTCCAAGAAATAATTCCGCTTAACAGCCCAGTCACATGTTCTTGGTGAGAAAAACGTCATTTTCTAATCGCATCGTGCCGGGGAGGACGTCCAAAAATATGAATCTGACACTGGGGGGAGGGAAACGTTTTTGACGACGGCAAAATTAATCAATATCTTCTTTGCGAAATTCGAGAGGGAACCAACAGATCAGGGCACTTCCTGCGAAGATCCTGGAGAAATTGATTTCTAAATTGACTACTGTCGTGTCTTGATCAGGAAGGGAAAAAGAAAATGGAAGAATTTTTGAATCTCCATAATGCAGAGACAAAGCCTCGATATGTAGTTTGTATCGTAATGAATTGCCAGTGCAGTATTGTGGTTGAATTTGAAAGTTGGCAAACACATAAGTCATTGAACTCACAACAATGCATTTCCTGGGGAACAGTAGTATCAGTTGTGCGACGTAATGTAATATTAAGTACTGTGATACATCAATTGCGAAAATATAAAAAAAAAATCTGTTTATTCAAAATACTAATATTTAGCACACACAGTATTACAACACTTTGTTTCAAATTGTTTGAAATGATATGTTGCATGGTGTTCATTACCAGGTAGCAGATACTGGTATCGTTATGTACATGTTCTCTGGCGAAAAAGTCAGGCCCCCCCCCCCCTTTCACTTCTTTTCATCAACTTAAAAAAAGAAAATAGATTGTGATTTTCAGGGTATTAACAAATGATGTATAGGTCTATTTAAAAAATAGAGTAGGTGAAAATTTCATTTTAAAAGCAAACTAGATTCACTGCCTTAAAACAAATATTTCTGACTTTTTCCAAGTCAATATGACAGGAGTCATAAATGTCTTCGCTTGTTTTACAAATGTTTAGGGGAGCAAAAATGTCAGGTCTGTGCTTGCTGCTGATGAAGGGCTTACTGTACATGTACCTCCACATTCCAGCCAAGCTAATGTAAATCATGCACCTCCCTATCTCCCAACACTCTTCAAAATGCCATTCATGCTACTGACGGGACTTAAAATGCTAATGAACATTGCATTCCCCGCTGACATTCAGTAGTAGCTGCATAAAATGAAGAAGTAGAACCTGTCTTGATAAAATGCTTCTCCAAGTCTTGAGAAAAAAAGGCAACCACTGTGATAAATTATTGCCGTGAGGATATCGTTTTGATATAGAGGTTCTCTTCGCAGAATGCGCATGTTTAAAGTGTCTCAAATATTCACCAGGGTCAAAGGTCAAAACAAGTAAACTGCATGCCATAGTGCTCATCTCTACTATCTTTCCATGAATGCAGGACAACGTATTTCTTGTAATATCTCACTAAATATTCATTAGATGGCTCTGAATATGATTGTGGTTCATGCTTCCACTACCCTACTATTTTTTGGACATCCTGATTTGATTTCTTCACAGCTAGCCAACATTCAGTACCACTTACCTACATGTATATGTACATGGCATGATAAAATTTACTGTCACTATCATACTTGTACACATGTGAATTGAAAAGTCTGGTTTATTTACAATGAAACCCAATTGCATGTTCATGTAATAATGTACTGTATTCATGAAGAGAGCACTTTTTTTATAGTATCTAAATTGCAAAAGATTTTTTTTACAAACATACAAATCAAAATGTATTTCCAAATCTCAATTTCATGTTATCTGCTAATTAGATATAAGTGCACATTTTACAATATTATCCAAACTGCAAATGAACAGTTCTTCAAATACAGCTGTCATGAACAGTATGACCAATAATGGTCTTTGTAAACATACAGTGTACATAATCAGCTCTTTTACGTGGTACAAAGGATACATGTACTACGTGTATATAACTGCTTGGCAATGTTTATCAACATCTGTTTCTGATTGATTTAGTATGACAGTCCAAATCCAGACAAATATCATGAGTATATTACTGATGTGGGGCTCTGGAATTAATACCGCCCTACTTTGGCAAAAGGAGGCAAGTAACAAAAGTGTCCCGTCTCATAAATGAGTAAGTTGTGCCTTTCATTTACATCTACATTGGTATCAATGTAATATCACAGCATTCTGACTTAATTATCTTTCAACAGAATGATTATTTCCTCTCCAAAGTTTGCTTGAAGGTACAGCATGCTTCAAAGGGTGTTTCAAAAACATCAATAACTCAAATTTGAGTGATTTTCACTCAAATTTTAGTGATTTTCACTTACTTCCTTTTGTCACGGTAGGGCAGATATATATGTCTACAGTAATACTGAGGCAGAGATGAGGCAGTGATTTGACATTTATTTTAATGGATCAATTTATTCCTAATTTTCTTTTTTCATTAGTATTGAAACATATCCTTTCTTGTCTGAGATTATAGTCCTTTCTTGTCTACTGTAAATTCTTTCAGTTACTGCTCTACAGTATATTTTTCAGTGAAATGCCTTTTACATTTATTGGGGGGGGGGGGTACGGGGGGGTTTCTTTTAAAGCATATTTTCAGTCAAATGATAGTCTCAGGAAAGTAGTAGCAATCATTTGTGAGCATGGTTTCTGAAAATGATTTGCAACATTTTCAGCTGTGTTGATGCATAATTTGAGGTGGTGTTGTTATTCTCATTGTCTCCACTCTGGGCCTGATGTACTTTCTTTCATGAAATGGACATTGCAAATACAATAGTGCTGTATTACTGACCATGGAGATGGAGAACCATTTCAAAATTTTAAGTTTCAGTTAACCATTTCACGTTTAAGTTTGCTGCATATAGACCTGTTTGGTTTGGGTGATGTTTTTTGTGCTTACGTCTAACTGGGGGGCTTCAAGCGTGCATAGCAAAAACACTGACATCTCAATGCACCTCACTCATTACATAACCCTTTGAATTTTCTTTTCTTCTTCTTTTGGAAGCCCCCCGTCATGGCTGACATAGACCCGATTTACACCAAGCTTTTAGGCCGGCCTTAGGCCGGCCCGAGGCCGGCCTAAAGCTTGGTGTAAATGCAAAGGAGGCCCGAGGCCCTCCCCGATTTGGGACCACCTCGGGAGGTAGTCTCGGGCCGGCCCGAGGCCAGCCTCGGGCCGGCCTATATTCGGTGTAAATGGAAAGGAGGCCTCGGGCCCCCAATTTACCACGCGATGCGGGGCTGTTATGTAATACACAATGCCCAACAATGCCTAGACCCTACTTCCGGTTTATGTAGCGTGCAGGTAAACCGTGAATCAAACCAATCAAATCAACCATCGGAAATTTGAAGAAAAAAAATACATGAACTATAACATCCGTTATATAGGTATCCTTTTTTCTTTATACAGTTGTACGAACTGCATTATGTTGTATCAACATCAACATTACACGATATGAAAAAAAATAATTGCTGTTTACTTCAGAGTCTCATTCCAACATTTTTTTTAATTGACTCTCTTACGAGAGACTTACGTAGGGATGTTAATTTATACGTGCAACGTGTATATTAATGTCGCGCACGAAAAAATCCTGCTTTCTTTTATAGGGAGATACGATGCGGTGAGTTTTGAAAAGGGGGCCTTTAGGCCGGCCTAATATTTGGTGTAAATGCACAAAATTGCGGGCCTCGGGCCTCCAATTTAGGCCGGCCCGAGGCCGGCCTCGGTCCGGCCTTTTGGTGTAAATCGGGCCAAAAACTCCAGTGTTCTGAAACTGAATTGGTCTATACATGATCACTTTATTCTCAGTTTATATGCAAAGGGATGTTGGTATGCTGACAGAGTAAAAGTAATTTCTCTGTTATCTGAATATTTGAGCAATGAGCAATGGTCGGGAGCAAAACTAATATTTTACCATTAATGCCAGCATGTTGGCACAAATGTTTCAAAGAATAGCAATTTTTTTCAGAAAAATTCAAAATATTCAAAATATTGTTGTTAGCTTAACACTGAAAAATGCCTGTGGCAGGTAAAAATGGTTTGAGAAATAGCCAAAGTAGTACAGCCCTAAAGTGTACATACACATGCAAGAGAATAGGAGATACATGTAAATGAAAATTGCACTTGACCAGTGGAAACTTGATTACTGAAGGATGAATTGCCTTGCAATGACTTCAAACTGATACTCCCTTGTTACTTTCACAAGATTTATCTCCCGTAAAACGTCCTTGTACTTCGGCATAAATGTGTTTGTGGCTACCGCAATCTTACTTTTAAATCCGAGGCATTTGGCAGCTTTAGTGTGGTTGAATGCATCATTCCCTGGAAGATGGATGGTGGAGTGAACTTTGTGTTGCTTTACTAAGTTATCATATTTTGGGGATAAAAATTTATTTCCAGTGCTTGTTTACCAGTATTCTTTAAATATCTTGATAATTTGAGACATTTCTGTCACACTTTTTAATATAATTTTCACACATTATGTGTCAGATCCTTCATGATGCATAATTTTATTCTGCTATATATTTCATATTTAATTTGAAGGTTGCTTTAGTGTGAAATAGGTAGCTTCATGGGTGTATGTCTGTATCTTTATTTGTGGTGTGTTTGTGTATGTGTGTGTGTGTCTGTGTGTGTGTGTTTGTATTTGTGTGCATGTGTGTGTGTGTCTATATGTGTGCATGCACGTGTGTTTGTGTGTGTGATTGTCTGTTTATGTGTGCGACGTATGTACTTTTGTGTGTTTTATATGCCAATAAATCTGATACATTATAGTTTGAAATGGAGACAACTGTATCATTGTTTCCATAGTTACTTATCAAAACTAATGAATACATGAAATTCCAAAGAGACACTTAAAAATAATTTCATAATTGATACATTAAGAGGAAGAGGGTGGATACTCTCTTGTTCAATTATTCTGGCATAATAGAAAACCAAAATGCTTTATCATCAAATTCCTAGAAAAATTGCAATGAATTACATTAAACTTTCAAATGTATTGAAAGCTATTAAGATGCAAAGTTGATGAGTTTTCCATTTGTTATTACTTGCATTTTTTCTTTGAAAAGTATTTAAATACTAGTTTTGAATTAAGGTCCTTAAATATAGTGTTTAACTAGCTGAAGACGGTTTGATTTTGCTTTAATATGCATTTCCTATACACCTTCTGACTAGATCTCTCGTCTTCAACAGATTAAATTCTAAATTATTAGCTTATGAGATAGCTTTATTGAGTCAAAAAAAAGTTTGAAAATTTATTTCTGATCACTTTGTTAGTAAGAGGTACTTTGATGAAGGTCCAATACATGTAGTTTGAATAAAAAGTTTTTTAAAATGAATTTCAGTTTATTTTTCTTGTTGAGCGAATTGAACGGTGCAATTTTCATCACAACACTCTTTAATCTAGTTTTATTATTTTCTTGCAGTCCTGTCAGCCTTAAAGGCACTGTATAACAATGTTTCCAGTTTAAAAAATCTGAGCTACATGATTCCCCATGCTACTAGTGTCTTTGATACGGTCTAAAAACGAAGCCCTGAAAAAATTGCAGTGTAAAACAATCATTGAGTGCTTTAAAAAAGTGAAAATCATTGAAAGACCATTCCAGCTTTGTTGCAGAATTTCCTATCGCCCGATAT
>JZLH01S0527649.1:16084-35936 GCA_001188425.1 Eucidaris tribuloides
GAGGTGGGTGGAAAGAGTGTGCTCCTTAACCGGCGATAATATTCTTTCACGGAAGTTTTGATTTGACTTCACCTGCAAAGCATGAACAATTTGATTGTGTTTTAAAAGACAACAGCTTTTGCGATCATCGAAAAAGCGGGAACAGTTCGTGTCTTCCTAGATTGCAAGCCTTTCTAGCGAGACAGACCATCTTGGTAGTCATTCATGGACCAATTGTCAAAAGACACTATATAACATTGTGGAAGACCGTGGTAAATGTGTCAAAACTGTTGCTTATCGTGACACATCTGACAGTGTTTGGAATGGACAATCAACACACGCCTAAGAACACAAAACTTCAGAACAGTTATGCTGTCTTTGTGTAAAATCATGTAACAGGAATATGAACACATGAGATATATTCTCGGCCTATGAAGAATTCGTGGCAAGCAAAGCGCAGTCTCGATTGGGAAAAACGTGTAAGTGGTTCTCGTCGAAGTGATATTTACTTTTGAACGCACTTAATAATCATTTGAACTGTGCAATTTTTTTCATCAACCAACCCCGATCCTTCATATTATCGTATCCTACTCGTCTTGGAATGTTGACAACAGGCCATGAAATTGAGAACGATATATTCCTTATCAGATGTGTAAAGAAGAGCGGATTATTCAGAGAGGTGAACGCGATGTAATAGATTTTTCATTTGTCTAAATAATTAATATAATAATTGTCTAAATTAATAATGATAATAAAATCAAATGTCGCGCTTGGACTGATTTAACACAACAATGTCAGAATTGTGAACTTGGTAATGTTGTTACTTGCTCATGGTGTCAATCCGGTAATCCAGTGATGGCATGGCTGGTATTGTTGCAGCCTCGGCATAGAGTAGTATGGCGATTTCGAACCTGGTTCATTTTCTCTGCACATGTTTGCTTTTAAAATCATAGATGACGCAGTTGCGATCTAAAAATGCAGAGAGACGAGAGACAAATAAAAATCTATTACATCGATATATCTCTGTCTATGACTACTAGTTTTTAACTAATTTATTTTCTAATTTTCTAACATATCAATCGTTTACTAATTATCCGTCGCGGAGTTAGGCACCAATGGAACGATGACGCTCATAATACATATGATCCTTGGAGGCTGGCCGGGCTCGTTCTTAAAAGGTAGAGCGACGTCATTTAGACGGCAACAACTCTCAAATCATGGCCTGCAAATATTAAAGCTACATGTCAACACCTGTGCCGGTCTTAAATCGATTTCGTCTGCCTACGTCAATAAATTTTACCTCAAGACAGCCGTACCAGACGCGAGGCAAATGGATATAGCAATAGAATGGACAGACGGAAAAGCACCGTCTTCAAGCGTCTAGATACGTTTGTAATGCAGTTGAAAAAACGAATATAAAGTCCAAATAAATGTTTAATAAACGTACGCGTTATCGTTTTTCAGACCGGAACCGTTAGACGGCACGCAGTGTTACGAGTAGCTTTAACTTTTGTATACATTCCGCTTGAAAGAAGAATATCTTACACCTGATCAGCATTCCTAAATATTGCACTCGTGGCATGCATTGATCACTAGCGGTTTACGATTGAGTCTCCAGTTTGTTTCAACGATCATGTACAGAAATCATCTTTCATCTGGCACATTGTGGCTGACACATGCCCGCCCAAAAAATTAAACCTGAAATGGCTGTTATTTGTACCTACTAAATGTGAACACACGATAAATAATTTCTTTGCAATTATCGTTCTTACTAATTGTCCAGCATTGTATTTATGCCTATTCGCTTCGCAACTTGTTTCGAAAAATGTAAAGAATGCTTCTTTAAACAGCGTAGTCGTGTATATGTTATTGACCCAAGTTCTCATCGCGCTGGTATATACAAGCTAAACAACCCTAGTTTGTACACACAGACTGAGTCGTCCACGGGTAGGTAGGTTTGACACTATTTGCATATCTCAGAAAATGCTTAATCGGATAGGGAAGCTCTTTGTAAGATCACATAATGATGCATACGAGTTACACCAAGTTGCGGGAAAATCAGATACTGCAAAATACAGCAGTGTGGCTTCCCTATCTCCATTTGGATATGCGTGTAATAGACAGAAAGATGTGGCGTCCTACTTGGTAACGTTAGCGGCCGACCGGGCCTCAAACACTTTAACTTATAAACTTTCTCCATCCATTAATCAACATTCGAATGTCTCGTTTTGGAAAATCACGAAACACACGTCCTCAATTTGATATGCGTAAAGTCTAGATCATGTCCTTATTCAACACCAAATGAAGAGTGTAAGAATAGAAAGTACTGGAAGTCAATATAAACTACTTTGAGAAACAAAGCTCAAAGTTTTCAAAATTTTCTACAGATCAAAATTGTTTGAGGTTGTAATCATCCAAACTCTTGAAGAAGGTGAATTGACGCAATCAAAAAAGTGTAAGATATGGGCAATAGAACAAACCCGATTGTCAGCCACTTGTCCGATTTCCATAGCAATAATCAAATTGTGGACTTAAGTCACTTCTTCTACAAAAAAAAATAGGCGTCTTTGGGGAAAGCAATGCAATCTTCCTGCGAAATAAATGAATGTCAAAAACCTTAATTGTATATATTTTTGGAATGTCCTTTCTAAGACGGAACAATTGATATTCAAATGTCAATTTAGATGTTGTTTTTAAATTTGACCGTGCATTGTGACCTTTGACTGGAAGTGAACCTGAGTATCTCCTCAACGAAAGCATAAAATACTATGATGATTATATTATTTTCTATTCCTTGTAACTAGTCCGAGTAAGATTTGAGATACATTTTTGAAGAAATAGACGCAAGTTAAAAATTTAGACCCAGTTGAGCCACTCTCTCTACCAGCTTACTATGGGAAGGGTCAAATTGACCTAGAAATTTTTGATCAAAAAATTTCCGGGCAATGGTAACGACTTCAAAACAATCACATAACTCCAATTCGTAAAAATTTGACTTAAGTACTACTCTTATTCTACACTCTCAAATGTAGCCGTTGCTTGAACTACATTTATAGTATTGCGGTGCTTATACTTCAATGTGACTCGAATACAACACGCATCAGCAAACCGTTTATTTCCGACAGTGCCAAGAATGTGATTACCGATCAACGTGGGCTTGCTTGGAGGTGGTCGCTGCTAACAAATAATCTCACACACTCCCACCGTTCAGACGAGTGCAAATGTCATGAAGTCTCGCTAAAAGAAAACAAAGATAAACATGGAGAGAGAGACGAAAGAAATAACTGACTTGGGAACGCGTGTATGTTAATAAGTATTCAAAATCGACAAGATAAGTAAAGAATATGTCTATGTAATTTTGAGCTTGAAAATTGTCTTCAGACGTGATCTAGAGTTCGTTGTCTGCAACATGCTCATCTATATCTGTTTATTGATGTAATTAGATCCAGTAAAGTTCATAAGGGTTTTAATTATAAACTAATGTAAAGTAATACCTTTCAATAGACCATAGTTCCAGATAAATATTGGCAATAAAATGGCCAATATCCCGTTTAATGTTCTGTCTTTGTTGTTTTTTGTACTTGTATTATACTATTTTTTGGGTGGGCATGCATGTATCTTGTAATGTTTTCTTGTTCGGTGTGGAGCTCCTTGTGGGCACTCATCTTTTATATTTTTTTCTTTATTATTTACGTGTAATGTAACCGTAGTGTATGGATCAAGCACATCAGGAGCTCTTGCAGCGCATTAAGAAGTATATTCGAATAGAAATTTTTTTGCGCGTTTATTATTATGTAGATTATTATTATATGTATATATTATTATCTTATTATTATTAACATTAGTATGTTCTATATATGTTGTATTATTAATATTTTCATATTATTATTTGATATTATTATGTGTATTATGTTGTATGTTTTTCCTGAATTATGAATTATTTAATTTGTTACTTCTCGTATTTGTCGCTTGTATGGTGCTGCTCAGAAAAAAAGAGAAATAAAGAAAAAATGAAAAAAAAAAAATAAAGATTATATTGAAGATTTTATATTAACAAATACAGCTGTTTTTATTTTCTCCCAAAAAATAGCCCATTGATATACAGTGAGAGTATAAGATAGAGATAAACGGAAAGAATGGGGTCAAGTTATTATTAACACGGGCTAATTGCCGTTTTGTGAACTCGTATAGAGACAGGCAGACGCAAAAAAGAGCGAAGAAAAGACAAAACACAAACAGCCAGATAATTTACCCATCTAACTATGTAGGCAGGGTGTAAAGTTCATAAATGAAATATGAGAAAAGATTAGAAAATTAAGTAAAACACTGGCGACTTTCCTAATGCAGGAAGTTCCAATCACGGCCTGAAGTCATCGTACAAACACAACGTCACACCCCTCCGAGATGTCGGCCATGTAGTCTCTGCAAGCCAGCCACATCACACTTCTCGATGTTTCGTCCAAGCAGAATAACGATAGAGAAAAAAATCGTTGTCGTTCGATCGCACCCCACTCACCGCTTCAAGATCATTGTTATAATTGGCTTGCCATCCAGTAAGTCCAAGTCATTGATTAAGCTCCAATTCGTCTTCTAACTTGTGATAAGTTGGGGAGAGCTGGTTTCTTCAAAGCGCTGACGTTGCTATTTACCTCTGAATGGAAGCCACATGAATTGGCTCGCATTTCCCTCCGTTGTTTGTGTCCTCGGCAAGATCTGTGGCATAGTAATTCCGGATATCGCAATAATGCGTCTGTAACAATAAAGATACATTGTCATTTTCAGACATTTAAAAAAAAATCTATTCCATAACAAATTGCCTGTCTGCTACTTTCATGACTGTTGAAAAATATGTAAACCTCTAAATCGTATAATATGATGCATATTATCAGATAATACCGCTTGTATGAATATTTCAAAAGAATTATGCTAGTTTACAATGGGAGGGGTCGATATATGGCTTAAACGCACGCTGAGTGTAATATTCAATATCAAAACTGATCTGTCCATATTTGAGTTCCACGAGTATAATGAATTGTTGAAAAGTTCAGAAGTTCTTGTCATGGAATGAAGAAGATTGCTTAATATGTTATATAACTTTCGTAATGTTTCTGATTTTTATCACATATTCTCTCTATAAGGTAAGATCTGTTTCTATTGTGATCAAAAAAAATTTCGCTGACAAATGAATGTTATATCAAAAACAACCAAGAAAACAATCAGAACATGTTGATTCACGTTCGTACTTTCCGTGGCAGATACACTTATCAAGAATTTGCTTAATCTTAAAAAAAAGTAATATATTGATACATTCGGCAAATTAATAACGTTAACACTTTTTAATCATCATGAGAACAGTTTCGATTATTTAAAAGAAAGCAGCGGCATCAACTCCACACCCCTTTCGATTCAGGAAGTCTGACAATCTCCTGGACAGGTGTATTATCCAACAGCCATTACGTGTGCTGAAGGTGAGTGCGATCTCTCTTTTACTAGGCCTTCGTTGAAAAAAATATCCTGCTTACTAGGCAGGAATAGGAACGTTTATGAGCGATTTACCTTTCGCAGGTTTGAGCAATGTGAACGAAACCTAATAAAGTGAAAACTTCAGAACTCAAATAAAGGAAGTAATCCCGATTTAAAGGTGAGCCTAGTTGGTAAAAAAAGAATGTCACAACTTCTTTATTTTCAGATCAAAACTAATTTGTGAAGTCTAAAGCTTTCAGAAAATATCTACTTTACTGGGGTACAATATTACTTCTGTATAAATTAGGTTTTAATTTAAATCGGCGTCGACGGCGCCTAGATAAATCCTAAAAAATGCTTATCTGTGTTTTAAAAAAAAGTTAGCATTAAAATCCCAGTTGACGACGTTACGTTTTTTAAAAAAATAAACAAACTCAAAGAGTGTTTCATTCAAAATTTGATGAATTTTTCAGAGATGTTTGTCTTGTTGTAGGAAACAATATTAATGATGGTTTTTAGGGGTACATGTAGTTCAACAACACACAGAATTCCAGTTTATGTGTAATTCTGATTTCTTTTAAGAATCGTTTTCCAACACCACAGAAAGGCAGATAGTTGGAAAAGGATATTAATTGCGTAGCTTCATGTTGATACTCTCTGACTTTAATGTGAATAAGAGTGTACATCCACTCATTTCTGAATGATTGAGTTTGTATCATTGACATTTGATTATTTTTTTGATCATCTTACAAAAAGGTTTTATTAGCACTTTTGCCTCTTCCACCTTGTATACAAAAGATAATTGTATATTTAGATTTCTTGAAGTCTAAGCTTACACAATGGCTATATAGTTGTAGGGGTAGCTTTGTTTGGTTCTGAGATAGTTCTTATTTGGATCAATTAGGCGCGACATGGCTTTGCCCAACTGGTCACCTTCAGATCCTCTCAGTCTTCTGGTGTACTGATGTGAGAACAACCGCCGTCGACGTGATGCGCGCAAGATGCGAGCTACAGAAAACATTAACACAGAAACAGCAGCTGTTCGATATTTTGGCCCGGACTCAGGAAGCATATATGATATAGATAGTGTTTTTTTTAATAAGAGAGTTATTTCATGGAAATATGTTATGTGTTTTTTCAGCAAAATTCTCCTTCGTAATAGACTTTGATATCGCCATTTATTGGTGTTCGTCATTCTTTAAAAGTTGCAAGAGTACTCGTAATCGAACAGTTGATGGTTATTTTTTACGCGAGCTTTCGTCAAGATTGAAAATAAAAGTGGAAGAACAACAATGAGAGGATGTTTCCAACCATGCAGAATCCAACCAGTCAATCCAGATGACAGTTGATACGATTTATGAAGCATATTCAACAGGTATCTATTGTCAGGATTGGTCTATTATCTAGAAAAGGGTAGTCCTAATCCTCCTGCGAAATGGACAAAACAAAGTGAACTGCTCTATCTGTTAGTTCGGCCACGTTTCCAATCCCGACGTAAGTCATGCAAGAGATAATGACGCCAGTGTCAGTTATGCATATTATACACACTTTACCTTAGCCTTTCAAAAATCTCCCCATTTAGCAGAGTAAGTGCACATAAACTAATTCTGGATACATCATACCTTTCTGAGCCATGAATCGCAGTCCAATGTGGTATTAAACTGTCAGAGCTGAATCGTCGGTTGGCAGATGTAAAGTTCGTGCAATATCCTATTACTGGCGAAACGCACAGAATGGACTAAATTTGTAGCATGTAGATTGTTCCTTCGGGCTTGGGCTGAACATAAGACCAGGGTAATCATTCCGGATCGTGACACACCACACACACACACACACACACACACACACACACACAGTGACAACACACGAGCACTACACCACAGCACAGCAGGGGTGCACACACACACACACACACCACACACACAACACACACACACACATACACACAACACACATAACACCACACGACACCACACCAAACACAAGACAAAACACAAATACACACAGAGACAAACACAATACACACATCGCAACAGACACGCAACGGTTACGCATCACGATCTTCATAAGTAGTGTTGCTGCTTCTAAGCCCTTTCCGGTCCATGGTTAAGAGAAAAGTAATGACGACAATTGTTAATTTAAGCGTATACATTTGGCAAAAGTGGTAAGACATAGCGGATTTAAGGTTGTAAGCAAGTTTACAGAGACCCACATTCATTTGAACATACTCGTTTGCGGTAACAGAAAAAATGTATATCATACCTTACAATGCAAAACCATCACACACAACAGTAGGCAAGCCTTCTTGGAGTGAATGGTATGTGAAGAATTTTATTGATTTTTGTTGGTGATGTCGAAGCGGAGGGAGCACAAACCCTACCTCGACCATTAGCGAATTCCGGAGGCCCCCTGGTGATGCTTTGTATGTTGCATAATCATATTGCGCCTGTGAAAACACACGTCCTATTTCCATGTTTCAATATACCTATTTGAATGACAAAATTTGATTAGTACTGCATAATTCATACGCTAATTCATGACAATCATGCTTTGGAGGAGTCAACAATGCCTTAAAAACGAAATGGCTTAAAACATATACCAATACATAACTATTAAGGGTAGAGTGTATATTCAGGCAGGAAGGAAATGTCTTGAATTTGTTTACTCGAGGAGAAACAATCATTCATTGATTTATATTGAATTAAAGTATGACTCTGATTGAAATTATACCAGAGAACAATTGTGCACCAATGAGGAAACATTGACTGTGAAATTTACACAGTAGAAACCAAAGAGTTCTTGATTCTGCTCTCATTTTGTCCTAAATTGGGGACTTCTTGCCATTTCCTTTTAATCAATAAGGGTATATCAGCTAATGTGTTCAATGTCAACACTTTCGGTATTGAATGTAATGGGTTAACCCTCTAGAGTTTGCTGTGTGTAAGAATGTTTTTTGAGGGGGAGGGTGGGGGTACGCAATACGCACCAGACGCACCCACCGGCTACCTGCCTGGCTCTAAACCTCTTTATACATTACATTCCGTTGTATGTTTCGTTGACAAAGTTAAAACTGCTGAAATTTACATCTGATGTGATTCAAAGTAGTTATCATTGTGTTTTTATCTCAGTACACTAATATAATAGTTTTAATTTTACGTTATTATTCAGTGTGATAAGAATCTTATAAATACATCAACGGCGTTTCTTTTGACCCAACATTATTTTACTCGTTATATGATTTTAGAATGATCGTTTTAATTAGTTCCAGATAAGTACATAGTCAGGCGTGCGTAGCTCTATCTAAATGTGAAATAATGCAATGTAAGAGTGTAATTACAGGCTGTGTATGAAAAACCCATCATAGGAAAAAAAATGGCAAGGATTTATCTAATTTCATTTGTAGGCAGGGTAAAACAGCCAGCGTTTTTATAATTTGATTACGAGAATTTCTCGAAGAACCGTCTCATGAATTAGCGTATGAATTATGCAGTACTAATCAAATTTTGTCATTCAAATAGGTATATTGAAACATGGAAATAGGACGTGTGTTTCACAGGGCAATATGATTATGCAACATACAAAGCATCACCAGGGGGCCTCCGGAATTCGTAATGGTCGAGGTAGGGGTTTGTGCTCCCCTCGCGTTTGCGACTCAAACGGAATAATCGAAATATAATTTGTTCTTTTCACATTTACCCATATTGCCTCCAGCAGAAGGGCTTGCCTTACTCTGTGTGTGGTTTGCATTGTAAAGGTATGATATACATTTTTTTTCTGCTACGAACGAGTTGTTCCAAATGATGTGGTCTCTGTAAACTTGTTCAACCCTTTAATCCGCTATGTTCCACTTTTGCAATATTATACTGTTAAATTAGACAATTGTCGTCATTACTTTTCTCCTTAACATGGACCGAAAGGGTTAGAAAGTCAGCAACACTACTTGTGAAATGTGTGCATGCGTACGCGTGTGCATGTGTGTCTTTGTTTGTCTCGGTGTGTATGTGTGTTTGTCTCTGTGTGTATGTTTGTGTTTGTCTCTGTGTGTATGTGTGTGTTTGTGTGTTTGTGTGTCTTTGTGTGTTTGTCAGTGTGTGTTCATTTGTGTGTTTGTGTGTCTGTGTCTGTGTGTGTTTGTGTCTGTGTCTGTGTGTGTGTGTGTGTGTGTTCTGTGTGTGTGTGTGTGTGTGTGTGTGTGTGTGTGTGTGTGTGTGTGTGTGTGTGTGTGTGTGTGTGTGTGTGTGTGTGTGTGTGTGTGTGTGTGTGTGTGTGTGTGTGTGTGTGTGTGTGTGTGTGTGTGTGTGTGTGTGTGTGTGTGTGTGTGTGTGTGTGTGTGTGTGTGTGTGTGTGTGTGTGTGTGTGTGTGTGTGTGTGTGTGTGTGTGTGTGTGTGTGTGTGTGTCCGTCCGGAATGATTACCCATGTTTATGTCAGCCAAAGCCGAAGAGAACAATCTACATGCTACAAATTTGAGTCCATTCTGTGCGTTTTCGCCAGTAATAGATATTGCACGAATTTACATCTGCCAACCGAGATTACAGCTCTGACAGTTTAATACCACATTGACTGTCGATTTCATGGCTCTAGAAGGTATGATGTATCCAGAATTAGTTTTGAGTTACATCTGTAAAATGGGGAGCATTTTTGAAAGGCTAAGGTAAAGTTTATAAATGCATAAGTGACATGCCGTCTTATCTCTGCAATGCTTACGTCGATTGAAACGTCGAATAACAGAAGAGAGTTCCTTGTTTGTCCATTTCGCAGAGGATTAGGACTACCCCTTTCTAGATAAAAATGACCAAGATACTGCTTGAAAATGTATTCATAAACTATCAACTGTCAGCTGGATTGACTGGTTGATTCTGCATGGTGGAACATTCTCATTGTTTCCACTTTTATTTCAATCTTGCGAAAGCTCCGTAAAAATAACCATCAACTTCGAGTTACGAGGTACAGCTCTTCAACTTTAAAGAAATTGACGAACACCTAATAAATGGGGATAATAAAGCTATTACAAGAGAATTTGCTGAAAAAACAATAACATATTTCCATGAAAATAACCCCTCTTTAATTAAAAAAAACACTTATATCATATATGTTCCTGAGTCGGCCAAAATATCGACAAGTAGTGCTCTGTTAATGTATTTCTGTAGCTCACATCTTGCCGCGCATACGACGGTTGTTCTCACATCAGTACACCAGAAGACTGAGGAATCTGAAGGTGACCAGTTGGGCAAGCATGTCGCGTGCCTATTGATCCAAATAAGAATATCTCAGGAACCAAA
Organism: Eucidaris tribuloides; assembly: GCA_001188425.1. NCBI lineage: Eukaryota > Metazoa > Echinodermata > Echinoidea > Cidaroida > Cidaridae > Eucidaris > Eucidaris tribuloides. The sequence goes on from JZLH01S0527649.1 coordinate 26,808, forward strand.
CAAGCTACCCCCTACAAACTATATGCCATTGGAAAGCTTAGACTTCAAGAAATCTAAAAATAACAATATCTTTTGTATACAAGTGAAGACAAAAGTGTAATAAAACCTTTTTGTAAGATGATCAAAAAAAAATCAAATGTCAATGATACAAACTCAATTCATCAGAAGTGAGTTGGTGTACCTCTTATTCACATTAAAGTCAGAGAGTATCAACATGAAGCTACAATTTAATGATCCCTTTTCCAACTATCTGCTTTCTTGGTGTTGAAAACGATTTCTTAAAAAAGAAATCAGAAATTACACACATAAACTGAATTTGTGTTGTTGATACTACATGTACCCCTAAAACCCATCATTAATCTGTTTCCTACAACAAGACAAACATCCTCTGAAAATTCATCAAATTTGAATGAAAACTCTTTGAGTTTTTGTATTTCTTGTTTAAAAAACGTAACGTCGGTCAACTGGGATTTAATGTAAACTTTTTTTTAAAACACAGATAAGCTTTTTAGGATATATTAGGGTCGACGCCGATTAATTAAACCTTAATTTAGTACAGAAGTAATTATCTGTACCCCGTAAAGTAGATATTTTCTGAAAGCTTAGACTTCACAAATTAGTTTGATCTGAAAATAAAAAGTTTGGATTTTTTTTACCCAACTAGCCACCTTAATCGGGATTATTCCTTTATTTGAGTTCTTGAAGTTTTCACTTAATTAGTTCGTTACATTGCTCACCTGTCGAAAGGTAAATCGCTCATAAACGTTCCATCCTGTAGTAAGCAGGATATTTTTTTCAACGAAGGCTAGTAAAAGAGAGCATCGCACTCACCTTCATCACAGTAATGGCTTGTTGGATAAGACACCTGTCCAGGAGTGTCAGATTCCTGGATCGAAAAGGGGTGTGGAGTTGATGCGCTCTTTTTTTTAAATAATCGAAACTGTCTTCATGATGATTAAAAGTGTTAACGTTATAATTTGCCGAAGTATCAGATATATTACTTTTTTAAGATTAAGCAAATTCTTGATAAGTGTATTGCACGAAAGTACGAACGTGATATCAACATGTTCTGATTGTTTTCTTGGTGTTTTTGATCATAACATTCATTTGTCAGTCGAAATTTTTATTTTGATCACAATAGAACAGATCTTACCTTTAGAGAGAATATGTGATAAAAATCAGAAACACTACGGAAAGTTTATAACATATTAGCAATCTTCTTCATTCCATGACAAGAATTCTGAACTTTCAACAATTCATTATACTCGTGGAACTCAAATATGGACAGATCAGTTTTGTATATGAATTGATTTACATCAGGTTGCGTTTAAGCCATTATATCGATTTAGAAACTAGCATAATCTTTTGAAATATTTCATACAAGCTTATTATCTGTAATATGCATCATATTATACGATTTAGAGGTTTACATATTTTTCAACAGTCATGAAAGTAGCAGAAGGCAATTTTGTATGGAATAGATTTTTTTTAAATGTCTGAAAATGACAATGTATCTTTTATTGTACAGACGATAATTGGCATATCCGGAATTATCTATGCACAGATCTGCCGAGGCACAAACAACGGAGGGAAATGGAGCCAATTATGTGGCTTCATCAGAGGGTAAATAGCAACGTCGCGCTTGAAGAAACCGCTCTCCCCCACTTATCACAGAGTAGAAGACGAATGGAGTTAATAATGACTGTGGATTACTGGATGGCAAGCCAATTTAACATATCTTGAAGCGGTGAGTGGGTGATCGAACACGAACGATCCATCTTGATTTTTTTTCTATCGTTATCTGCTTGGACGAAACATCGAGAAGTGAGTGGCCTGGCTTGCAGAGACTACATGGCCGACATCTCGGAGGGGTGTGACGTGTGTTTGTACGATGCTTCAGGCGTATTGGAGACTTCCTGCATTAGAAAGTCGCCAGTGTTTTACTTAATTTTTACTAATCTTTTCTCTATTCATATTATGACTTTTACAGCCTACATATTAGATGGGTAAATCTATCTGGCTGTTTGTTTTTGTCTTTCTCGCTCTTTTTTGCTGTCTGCCTGTCTCTATACGAGTTCACAAAACGGCATTACCCGTTAATAAACTTGACCCATTCTTTCCGTTTATCTCTATCTTATCACTCTCACTGTATAATCAATGGGTATTTTTTTGAGAAAAATAAAAACAGCTGGTATTTGTTAATATAAATTTCAATATAATCTTAATATTTCGACAGCAACCATACAAAGCGACAAATACAGAGACAAATATATTCAAATTCAAACTAAAATCATACATTCAATAGGAAAATATATAAACAACATAGAACACACATAATAATAATAATAATAATAATAATAATAATAATAATAATATTAATAATGATAATAATAATAATAATAATAATAATAATAATAATAATAATAATAATAATAATAATGATAATAATAATAACAATGATAATAATAATAATATAATAATAAACGCGCAAAAAAACTATTCGAATATATTCTAATGCGCTGCAAGAGCTCCTGATGTGCTTGATCCATACACTACGGTAATTACGTAAATAATAAGAAAACAATATAAAGATGAGTGCCCACAAGGAGCCCACCCGAACAGAAGAACATTACAAATACATGCATGCACCCCAAAAATGTATAATACAAGTACAAAAACAACAAAGACAGAACATTAAACGGGATATTGCCCATTTATTGCCAATTTATCTGGAAATGGTCTATTGAACAAGGTATTACTTTACATTATTTACAATTAAAACCCTTATGAATTTACTGGATCTAATTACATCAATAAAAGATATAGATGGGCAGTTGCAGACAGAACTCTAGATCACGTCTGAAAGACAAAATTTCAGCTCAAAATTACATAGACATTCTTTACTTATCTTTTTGTCGATTTTGAATACTTATTAACATACACGCGTTCCCAAGTCAGCTTATTTCTTTTCGTCTCTCTCTCCATGTTTATCTTGTTTTCTTTAGCGAGGACTTTCATGACATTTACTGTCTGACGGTGGGAGGTGTGAGATATTTGTTACAGACGACCACCTCCAAGCAGCCACGTTGAGGTAATCACATCTTGCACTGTCGGAAATAAACGGGACTTGCTGTGCTGTGTGTGATTCGAGTCACATTGAAAGTGTATAAGAGCAATACATAAATGTAGTTCAAGCAACGGCTACATTTGAAGAGTGTAGAATAAGAAGTACTTAAGTCCAATTTTGACGAAATTGAGTTAGTGATTGTTTTGAAGTCGTTACATGCCCGGAAATTTTTTGACAAAATTTTAGTCAATTTGACCCTTCCCTAGTAGGGGTAAGGAGAGGGGTCAACTGGGGTCAAATTTTTAACTTGGTCTAATTTCTTCAAAATGTATCTCAAATTACTCGACTAGTTTCAAGGATTACGAAAATATATAATTCATCATGTATTTTATGCTTTGTTGAGGAGATATAGGGTCACTTCCAGTCAAAGGTCAAATGAGGTCAAATTTAAAACAACATCTAAATTTGACAATTTGAATATCAAATTGTCCGTCTTAGAAAGGACATTCCAAAAATATATACAATTAAGTGTTTTTGACATTCATTTATTCGAGAATTGCATTTGTTTTCCCCAAGACCCTAGTTTTTTTGTAGAAGAAGTACTTAAGTCCACAATGTTGATTATTGACTATTGGAAATCGACAAGTGTGACAATGTTTGTTTTTGCCCTATCTTCACCTTTTATTGTGTCAATTCACTTCTTCAAGTTTGGATGTACAACTCAAACAATTTTGATCTGTAGACAGATTTGAAAACTTTGAGCCTTTGTTTCTCAGAAGTAGTATTATGTGACTTCAGTACTTCTTATTCTACACTCTTCATTTGTGTTGAATAAGACATGATCTAGACTTTACCATATCCAAATTGGAGACGTGTTTCGTGATTTTTCCAAACAGAATTCAATTTGTTAATGGATGGAGAAAGTTTATAAGTTAAGTGTTGAGGCGTCGGCCGTAACGTTACAAGTAGGACGCCACATCCTTTGTCTATTACACGCATATCCAATGGGATAGGGAAGCCACACTGTGTATTTTGACAGTATCTATTTTCCCGCAACTTGGTGTATCGTATGATCATTATGTGATCTACAAAGCAGCCTTCCCTATCCGATTAAGCACTTTTCTGAGATATGCAAATAGTTGTCAAACCTACCTTACCCGTGACGTCTGTGTGTAAAACTGGGTTGTTTAGCTTGTAATACAGCGCGATGAAGAATTGGGGTCAATACATATACACGACTACGCGTTTAAAGAAGCATTCTTACATTTTTCAAACAAGTGCGAGCGAATAGGAATAAATACAATGCTGGACAATTAATAGAACGATAAATCAAGAAATTATATCGTGTTCACATTTAGTAGGTATCCAAATAAGCCATTTCAGGGTTTAATTTTGGGGCATGTGCAGCACATGTGCAGATGAAAGATGATTTGTACATGCATGTTGAAAAACTGGAGAGCTCAATCTAAAACCGTAGTGATCAATGCATGCACGAGATGCATATTTAGGAATGTGACAGGTGAAGATATTCTTCTCAACGGAATGTAACAAAAGTAAAGCTACTGTAACACTGCGCCGTCTAACGGTTCCGTCTGAAAAAACGAACGCGTACGTTTATTAAACGTTTATTGGACTTTTATATTCGTTTTTCAACTGGATTACAAACGTATCTAGACGTTGACAGACGGTGCTTTTCCGTTCTGTTCCATTCTATTGTATTCCATTTGCCTCCGTCTGACGGTCTGAGGTAAATATTTTAGACGTAGGCAGACGGAATCGTTAGACGGCACAGTGTGACAGTAGCTTTAATATTGCAGCCATGATTTGAGGAGTGGTTGCCGTCAAATGGGTCGCTACTTTTAAGAACTACCCGGCCCTCCAAGTCATATGGTATTATGAGGTCAATCGTTCCATGGGCTAACTCCGGACTGGATAATTAAGTAAACGATGATACTTGTTAGAAAATTAGAAAATAAAGTTAGTTAAAACTAGTAGTCATAGAAGGAATATATCGATGTAATAGATTTTTCATTTGTCTCTCTCTCTGCATTTTTAGATCGCAACTGCTGATCTATGATTTTAACAAACATGTCAGAGAAAATGAACCAGGTTTCGAACCCGCCATCTACATCTATCCGGGCTGCAACAATACCACCAGGCCATCACTGGTTACCGGCATTGACACGATGAGCAAGTAACAAATACCAAGGTTCACAATTCTGACATTGTTGTGTTAAATAGTCCAAGGCGGACATTTGATTTTATTATCATTATTAATTAGACAATTATTATATTAATTATTAGACAAATGAAAAATCTATTACATCGCGTTTCACCTCTCTGAATAATCCCTTTCCTTTAACAATGATAAGGAATATATCGTTCTCATATTTCATGGGTTGTCAAATTCCAGAGAGTAGGAACCGATAATATGAAGGATCGGGTTGGTTGATGAAAAAAATTGCAGTTCAAAATGATCATTAAGTGCTTCAAAAAAGTAAATATCATTGAGAGACCATTACAGTTTTCCCACATAGACTGCTTTGTTGCAGAATTTTCATAGGCCGAGAATATATTCATGTGTCAATATTTACCTGTACATATTTTACAAAAGACAGCATAACTGTCTGAGTTTTTGTGTTCTAGGGTGTTTATTTGTCCATTCAAACACTGTCAGATGTGTCAGATAGCAAAGTTTGACAATTTTTTAACGGGTCTTCCACAATGTTATATAGTGTCTTTGACAATTCTGGTCATGATGACTAAAGATGGTTTATTGCTAGAAAGGCTTGGAATCTAGGAAGAACGAACTGGTTCCCCTTTTTCGATGATGCAAAGCCTGTTGTCTTTTAAAACACAATCTAAATTGTTCATGCTTTGGCAGGTGAAGTCAATGCAAACTTCGTGAAAGAATATATCGCGGTAAGGAGCACACTTTCCACCCACCCTGTTGCTGTATATTGGAGCCCCGGGTAACTCTTGATTTGAAAAGAACACATTTACACGAAACACGCAGTGACAAGAGCCATGATATGAGCTTTAATAGTCTTTAAATAATGTATATAATTTGCCAGATGTTTCTAACGTTGCCAAATGGCAGACTATATGGTCACCAGCTATCACTCCCAGGTTGCGTGCTTTCTCGAGTGCAGAGAATTCCACTCCATCGAGGGTGTGAAGCGGTTGCAGCAAATCTACAGTGTGTCTCAAAAAATGGGAGAAGTGAAAATCATTTTTAATTAAATGAAAATCATATACCGCCTAGTTATGTTGGGTATTGTCATAAATCTAAAAGATCATACATTTCAGTACAATTTAATTTATTTCATTTGTTTGTGTTAATCCTGAGATATGATGAAGTTTCTACAATGACGCAAAATCGCATTTTCCCGCTATACAGTTCTGTTATATAATATGTAGATGTTGTGCCTTTTTAAAGTATGTTTTGATAAAGAAACCATTAAAAGGTGTAAAATGACAGTGGAATGGTTCAGTCATCATTGCAAACATATGTCAAGCATTTTTAGGATTTTTGTTTCATTCTTTCCATTAGAAAGAGGATACATTACATTAAGAAAGAAAATGTTTGTGCGATGGAACATAAAACAGTGTGAATGCGCGGTACGGTAGTTCTGGCCGCACAACAGCGGCCTTAGTTTACTCTTGAGGAGTTAATGGCGTTTTAACATCAGGAAACACAAAGTATAACACATTTTATCAAGAAGAAGGAGGAGGAGGAGAAGAAGAAGAAGAAGAAGAAGAAGAAGAAGAAGAAGAAGAAGAAGAAGAAGAAGAAGAAGAAGTTTAATCCAATTAATTTGTGTACCATGACTATAACAGAAAATTTATTTATTGTTTATGCGTTTAGTATTGTGTGTAAGTATAGTGAATGAATTTGTATTGTGTAGTATAATTTATGTAAATGATATATGCATATAAAATGCCAGCAGAGTGAATTTCCTTGTGGACAATAAAAGTAATGAATCTGAAGAAGAAGAAGAAGAAGAGGAAGAAGAAGAAGAAGAAGAAGAAGAAGAAGAAGAAGAAGAAGAAGAGAGAAGAAGAAGAGAGAAGAAGAAGAAGAAGAAGAAGAAGAAGAAGAAGAAGACGAAGAAGAAGACGAAGAAGAAGAAGAAAACAATGATGTGACAGAATTCCTTCATCTCAGCTCCAGTGACTACTATTGTCAAGCGAAACGTTGGACAAATGGATGAAATTAAGCCTTGAGCATAAATGACACCTAACATATAATGTGCCCTACCCATATGTTTTGTACCTGTCGACTTTACGAGACCCATGTCAATTACTAGCCAGCTCTATCAAACAAACATTCAAAGAAATAGATAAACAAACAAACACACAATCCACCATAAACACAAAGGTTAGCAAATCAACATGTTCATTATGCAAGAAAAATTACAAAACTATTCCGAGGGAGGTTTGCTTTCCAAATTCTAAAACCGATTTGCGACTTGAATCACTCAGGAGCTCACACCTCCCTAAATTACTACTCCCAAATCTTTACTACATACTTAAGGTTTGTTTGAATGCATTATTTTTGATAGAATTAAGAACGTATGCTGTAAAGATGTCAAGTTCCTAGTGTTTTCTGAAGTACCAGCCCGGAGACCATTTGTGGGAAAGAAATGTTCAGATCCTTCGATCTTATGTGGTGAGATGTATACAGTGACGCGCTTACCGCACGCCGTAATGTTGTCACACTTTAGGGTGCGACTGTCAAAGAGCTTCGGAGGTTAACTGCTCTTAAACATGCCGGAAGGCAAGAGAATTACAAAGACATCTTGACATAGCCATGTTTTTCTTCCTCTACCCTTGTCTATCAGTCTTACAAGACGCGAAAGAACTGTAGATTGACACAATTCGTCACTCTCCTCGGGGGCAGAGCCCGCGGCGTGGAGGTGCGAAGTGTTGGGAGCATGTGAATGAATGCGTGTAGGCTGTTTTACTAGTCCCCTGTTGATATGACACGAACTGTTCCAAGATGTTTTCCCCATACAAGAATCGACCACGATAACAAGGCAAGGGCAACATTTATCACCAAAAGTACTGACAGAGACTACTGAAGGTGAAATTTGGCTCGCAGGTAAGCAACCACAATTCTTTTATGTAATCACAAACAATGTCCAGAGAGAATGCGAAATTAGCTAAAAGTGTGAAAAATAACATAAATAATGTAGTATTGTCCCCCAGTATTATGAAAAGTTCGTGTAATATATGATTTACCGTTCTATGATAACCCTCTGAAGTTAGGGCGTCTCCATGACCGAATAATTGGTGTTCAAAAGAAACTGAAAAAAATACGAGAATTTACTTAGATAATATTAACAATAGCAGTCAATTTTTATATACTGTAATTATAGCGCATTATTATTGGCTAGATCAGTCTCCATGAGCTTGGATATTATTACCCTGGTCACTGGAATACAATTCTCGCCAGCACCATTACCACTCATCATACCAATCAAACTAACCCCTTCCCGCCCACAAATCAGGGTCTGAACAATCTGTGCTGTACGCCAGTACTTCCATAAGCCCTGTGATGTTCCGGACAAGTGGCACAAGCTCTGGCCAACAAGATTAGCCTTGGCCCGAGACGCAGTGAAATTTCAGTGTTATAATAAAGTCTGTGCCCGTAGACTACCAGATACCCAAGTATATCACGCAAGGACATTAACGACGCGACAGGATTCGATCCGGAGACCCGTAAATGAGAAGCCAGGGCATTACCCATTAAGCCACGGGGCTCCACAGATGTCATGGCTATTTCTTACAAGACACTATACACGATACATTTATTTCTGTTGAATGGACTTTGTAGTATTTGTTTTCTTGAGATCTTGACTACAATAATTTTGTGGGCTTTTTATGTCTCGTAAAGATTGTGCCAGGGATTTGCAAGTCCATTACTTCCCTTCATTAAGTTCATTATCAATACCAAACGGTAGTTTAGTACTTGCAAATGGTGTGTTGAAAGTTTGAGATCCATACGTCATGAATTTATTGTTTTATAAGAAAAACTAATAACGACATGTTATAAGAAT